>RPOG01001282.1:0-164849 GCA_008086565.1 Thalassoma bifasciatum
TTAATCTACGTCAGGTAATTTATTAAGTCCTCAGTGGATATTGTCCAACTGAAACAAACATTTGTTTAATCACCATTACTCTGACTAACTCGCTTTTCTTCATACACACCCAAACACTCACACACACACACTCAGTCTGCAGCTCTCTCACAGCAGCTTCTTCCTCTCTGCCTGTCCTTTACCCTTTACTTCCACAAACAAGGAGCATGTTTTTTTAAAGATGCCAAATCATCCTTTAACAAAAACAGGTAATCTACATGTCTACAAGGCTTGATGTTCATGACAAGGTTTATCAAAACCAGCCAAAGTTTAAAGTTTGGAAAATTATCTGCAGCAAGAGATGAAGGATGAGGTGCGTGTCAGCAAGGCAGAGAGTCAGGGTGAGCAAGGGGAGTGAAAGCTGCAGCATTCAAGAGCAACGAGAAGCTCAAGAGTGCCAAATGAACAGTGGCCTTTAGTCTGTAATACTATTGAAAGGAATAAAGACACACACACACACACACTATCCCACCAAAAAAAAAAAAAATAGAAATGCATCTGTTCAACATTTCAATTCCCAATACCAAACCAATACCTGGGCTTTGGTATCAGCCAATACCGATACTGATACATGAATTTATCTAACATTCTCTGCTCCTACAAAAAGGATGGATTTGAAAACTGAAGTGAATTAGAGAAATTTTCATAATTATTTTATAGGATTAAAAGTGTGCTAATGTATGCTGACGTGTGGTGAGTTTATCTCCAACACCAACAGGAATTACAGTGTAGCTCCAAACCTCAGCAGTGCATCAGCGAGGAATCAAGAAATTACTGTTAGAGTTGTGGGTAAAACAAGTGAAACACAAACTGCTGAGCTTCTGTTGTTCCTTTCCTACACAAAATATTAGCTCTAACTATCAAAAAGTATAGACCTATCGGCACTGGTAAACATGCATTTTAAAACTAAGAACCCACAGATTTGTCCGATGAAACTTCCCCTTCTCAAACATATCCAATCTGAGGTGACAGTGTGTAGAACCAAAATGGCTGCTATTGTATCTTGACGTTTACTTTTCTTTTTGTTTCATTCTTGGGAAAAAAAAGAAAACAAGAGGCTTGCTGGAGGGACATCTGTGTTCCTGTGTCCTAATTTTTATATAGAAGACAATAACATGTTATTAACATGTTATTAACTTAGTAATGATGGAGGAGTTGTGCTCAGATGAATCGTTTTAGAGTCAAACTTTTAGAGTCATTATCAGACTAATAACAGATACCGGGATCACATCTGTGCACCCCTCATATAAATAGACATGGTTACAAGGAGATGTTTTCCCTATTCAAAGATGCAGGTCAAAAATAACTGCATGATCATTCACACCTGTTACAACATTTTGATAAAATGTATATGCGTTTTAATAACCAAGCTTTAATACCCAAACAGAACACAATACATGAGGTAACGGTCCTGGGTACCACTTGATCGAGGTGAAAATTAAATCTAACTTAGTGTTCAGTCAAGCTTTGATAACTTTTGACACGATTTGACCAAATGTGTGTGGGACCAGTCGAGCTAAAGCAGATAATTTTGTTTCAGTCAGAAGCAAAATAGAAAAGGAGTAAAGTAAAAAATCTACCCATCAGGTTTATCTGTTTATCATGACTTACCTCTCTTAAAATAAAAAAATAAAGCATTTCGCCATAATCACAAAGTCCTAATGACACTCTACCTGGGTGATGATAGAAGACTTGAGTGGACGGATCTTGGTCCAGGCGTTGGCAGTTTCCTGGGTCCCCTCAGGTGAGGCCGCCTTCTCTGGCAGAGGTGGGAAAGCGTCCTTGTAGGTGGGGAGGGCTTCCTCCTCCTCCCCAGGACCAGTTCCTGCCGCACCAGCAGCTAAACAAAGTCAAATTAGTCAGTCTTAGACATTGACATTTTTCTCATTGGACGTCTTTATTAAAATATTTTACAGACTTACCACCACTCTGCTCACTCTGCATGAGCCCATTGCGGTGCTCATTGAAGCTTTCCTGCGTAAGTACAGCGACTGAGCTCATGGTTAAAATCCCACGTTAACACAGAGTCCGAGTGTGCCACTGAAAAGAGAAGTTTACATTTATTAAACTCACTTAACAGTTCATAAAAAAGTCATTTCCTTTATCATCACGAGCAAATCCACGAGTCACATTTTCCAATGAAGGTGGAGAAGTTTCGGGAATATTTATGCATTTGTTCTCGTCTTTCTTGCCTGTTGTTAAAAGGGCAGAGTCGGAAAAGATGAAGTCACGTACTGACATCAGCCAATCAGACTTGAGCCAAAAGCGATTTATCATGTAATGAGAGCTGTGAGGTCACACTGCAAGCTTTGTGCTTCAAATGAAACAAACCAAACCAAACCCTTAACACAACCAAACACACCTGACCACGTGTATCAGATGGATTCAACGTGTATGTGTGCAACGTTTTTGGTGACTGTGAGGAGAGTCTGAATGAAGTGGATTGCAGTGACTCTGTTGGCTGGGTGACATGACACACATAATGGCTTTGAAAGTTAAAGTGAATGGAGATCGGCTCTTCCGCTTAAGACTATTTTTCTTTGTTCGAATTAACTTCATACCAGATACAACGCAACAAGGTGATATGATTATCAACAGTTATGTAGTGCTGTTGTTTGAAACATGACAGCAAACTTTGTCAGCTCGTACCAGGGTTTGGTAGCCGGCTACATTTAGCGCACAGCCGAGTGCTCTGAGACATGTCTGTTACAGGTTAGGTTAGTGAATCCTAGTTCAGTCCTACCAGTGCTCATCTACCAACATAACTTGACTCTTCATTTCATTGATAGACCCCCAGGTTTGAAAGGATTACTACAGTAAATCTGCTATATGTGGGTTGGAATGAATATTATCACAAATAGCTTCACCTGTGTTTTAGCCATAGACTGTATGAAACATGGACGTAGTCTCCGTGACGTCACCCGTCTGTTTCTACAGCTCTGTTTTGAGGCTAAACGACGGGCGCGGCCATATTGGAAATGGGACGAGTGACGAGTGCCCAAACTCACAGCTATTGGGCGCCCGTCAGTCACGTGATCTGTGCTGTGGCTCTGATTGGGTAAGCTCTTAGTCCTAATATCTTCCAAACGGCAGAGTTAGAAAAAAATTCACCCCCCTCACAGTGGGAGCCGTTAGCAAAATTAGCGATCCNACCATAGACTGTATAAAACATGGACGTAGTCTCCGTGACGTCACCCGTCTGTTACTGCAGCTCTGTTTTGAGGCTAAACGACGGGCGCGGCCATATTGGAAATGGGACGAGTGACGAGTGCCCAAACTCACAGCTATTGGGCGCCCGTCAGTCACGTGATCTGTGCTGTGGCTCTGATTGGGTAAGCTCTTAGTCCTAATATCTTCCAAACGGCAGAGTTAGAAAAAAATTCACCCCCCTCACAGTGGGAGCCGTTAGCAAAATTAGCGATCCCGACGGGAGACAGAGTTTGTACCAGGCTTTAAATGCGCCGATTACAGCCCTGAAAATGGCCTTTTTCCCGTCTGCTAATACAGTACTTCCGGTGCTTCTGGAGCCAGCCTCAAGCGGTCACTTGAGGAACAGCAGCTTTTTAGCACTTCCACGTTGTCTCATTTTTTCAGACCGGAGGTTGCCGCTCGGTTTTAGCCTTTAGCTTGAGCTTTATCACTCGCCTGTTTAGCTTTTTTTTGCCCCTTTTCTGTCAGACAGTCCAGCTCCAGTGTCCACTATTACTACTAAATAAGTCTCATAAATTGTTTTCAGCAGACAAAAACACAGACGTCTCTTCTCACTGCTAAATTTCACCAGCCAGCATGGTGTTGTCATAGAAACTTTGAAGTCTATCAATCCTGTCTTGTCTGACCTGATTAGGAAGCGAGGAGTTTGAGTTTGAAAACATACTCTTTCGGTGATGATAACCTCATTATCAATTGGAGATTTTGATCAAGCATATCTAGATATCAGACTTTTTTTAGAAAGTCCTCACTGTCTCTTTAAGGTAAGACGATTATATTTTGTGTACTTTATTGCAACCAAAGTACTGCGGGTAATTTTTTTTATCTAAAGTAATAGCTCACTGAATCAAAAGAGAGTATGAATTTTACAGGGTTATGTGTGTGTTAATTGAATTAAGGTAAATGTCACATGAGATAACCAGTTACTATCACCTGTCTCAATCTTTATTTTAACAAGCATGGGCTCACTAACAAAACATTAGTGTTGCCATAAATGTACACATAGCAACTGTTTGCCGTTCTTCTCCTTGTTAGAAAAAACACATTTCTTTACACTCACTTGTGAAAATAGCTAAACCTTGGTAAAGTTGTCCCTTGTTTGAAAAAGGTGAAGAGTCACATGCACAGGTACACAAGCTTATCATGGGTGGACTTTGTGATTTTAACCATTATCTAATCTGCCTTTATCCAAAGAAGCCGTGTGTCTCAAGGGATAATCACACTTGTTGTCTCTACCTCGTCAGCACTGTGTTAATGTGTGCCGAGCCTCTGAGTGGTGAGTAAAAAGATAATACTTAACACCACAAAGAAAACAGAGGTGTAGGCAGAGCTGCAGCTACAGAACATTTTGTCTTTCTAGAAGAAACCAGTTTGACTTCTGCTGCACTGTCTTCATCCAGCGCTTTCCCAGAGCGTTTCTAAGTGGGTGTGCTCTAAGGTTAAGAGGATTTTTCTCCACTGACCCCTCTGTATGTCAATGTTGGAGAGGATTAAAGCAAAAATCCACCAACATAAAACTTAGATGTCCTGCACAGGATCTAAGAACAGGAACAGCTTCTTTCTAAGAAGGAAACAGAGAATTCTCTCACCTACCACGTTTATAAAAAAAAAAGAAAGAAAAGGAGACACAGCAGACATTGTAATGACTGTGTTACATAAATCTGGAAGCACTGAATAAATGAGTGAAACTCAATACATCAAGAGTCACTGCTCTGCTTTTCTGGCTGGCAGAGAAACCTAAATTCTGGCCAACGAGAGCTGAGGAATGTGGAGTGTTCTACGGGTGGATTTTGCCCCTAAGCATGCTTGAAATTCATCTGAAAGATCTCACACAGAGCTGCATGAAACACTGGGTTTCCCATACAGCAGACAATAGCAGGACATTTACAAAGTTTCAGGGTGGCGGTGGTCAGTTGTAGAGCCACCCCCCTCCCCATTACATTTCTGAGCACCCCTTTAGTGGCCTCTTCCTTGTCGGGCTTCATAACCTTAAGTCTGCCCTGCACTCATTACTCTTTGTAGACCTCAGCCCACATGTAATACTCATCTGAACATTTTTAAAAGAAAGCAGCACTAGGAACAGTAGTTCAAGAATTACATTCTTAATCACAAATAAACAAATTTGTCATGAGTTGTGACAGTTTTTGAAGGTTAGTAAACCTCCCTTCTTAGACTTTTCTGTGTCAAGAAGACAAACAAAATACTCAACCAAGTCAAGCAAGAGAATGGAAAATAAAACCACACCAAGGCTAAACACTAGGCTAGATGTTTCCATTACTAAGGTTACTTCGCAGGTTACAGTGCACATTCAAACCGGCACTCTTGTGCCAAAATAAATAGAGCCTGAGCTCTGGTTTTACAGTGAAATGACTCAGGGTTTTTCAAGTTCCAGTATAAAAGTAGGCCAGAGAAGATCAAAGAATAACCTTCAGATGTATTTGTTACCTCGGATAAGTATCTTGAAATATGTACAATAAGTAAAAGAATCACTTAAAAAAAAACCCTGATGATTCTGAAAACTGAGTTTATGAATCACCTGGTAAACTGACCTTAAGGTGAAGTGTGACTATTAAGAAATGAATGCTTGATGGACAATATCAGTTGTGCTGTAAGTGCGTCCTTTCTTTGGTGGTACTTTCAGCACCAACAACAAGATTGGCTGTGTTAAATGTCATAAACAAACCTCTTCTCACTAAAAGACCAAAGTGCAACAGATTCTCCCCACAATATTCTAACCACACTTTGGTTATACGCAACCAATTTACAAGCTGTAGTTTGTGTGTGTGGACAAAACTGTATGCTGCTAATGACTTAAGCTGGTATTAGTGTCACTGCTCACAATGCTAATAGTTGTCAGAACTTACCAGCTAAATGGTCAGTTACCAGATAATCCGTCCTGTAAAGATGCAAGTTCCCGTCAGCCTGCCAGCTTTTGCCTAGAGAAAAGAGAGAGACCGCTCAGTTAAACTTCAATAAAAAAATTTAAATTACTATCTAAGTTTCATTAAGAGATTAACACTTCAAATTGTAAGACAGCCAACTAAAAACAAAACATCCTTTGAAATCAGATTATGTTTAGGCATCACATCATTCCCCGTTTCACTTAAACACTCAGTGACATACTTTTGCCGAACCTTGACTGTTCCTTAAGAGGTTATTATTTAGTGACACTATAAGAAAAGGTAAAACAAAATTACAGTCATGGACTGAGCTGAAACCATCTGGAAATTCAGACAGAGATTATGCAAAGAAGCACGTTACTGACTGGAGTGTAGAAAAGGTGCCACGGGAGCTCAGTTACCCTTGACAAACATCTGGTTTCAATAACTGCATCCTGCCTGGTCGTTAGACTGAGGGACTGAACTCGCAACTGATGAAGCTGCTGTGAGTGAACGAGGTAAATATATAGTTAGAGCTGGTCCAACTGCACTGTGTATGTTCTTTATTCAAAGGGTGTGATTATTAATGTTGTGAAGTATCATTAAAAACTTAGGGATTATTTAGTTTTCCATTTGTGTCTTCCATTTTGTCCGGGGTCATGACAGCCCACTGAAGTGTGCATAGGCTCCAATAAGAGCTTTTAACTAGATTCAGTATTTCAATGTGTACACAACAACTACAAGTTTAAAGCATTAACCAAGAAGTTATGTCTAGCATTTGATTTAGTGCTTTTGGCACAAAATAGTCTATATCACTGCAACTATAGACAAGTGAGGTGTCCAGACTTTTTTAGCTGAGGACACTGGCATAAACAGGGGTGACATGGAGTATGTGTAAAGGTGTTCAGATGTTCTTGTGTTTGAAATACGAGGGACAGACATGACCATCAAACAGGCCAAAGGAAGTCTAGTACAAAGTAGTTTACAGAGCACCTCCTCTTTTCGTTTTGGAAAAAATTAAAGTAAGTTCAGCACATTGGTCAAAGGTTTGTTCGTGTTGGGGACAGGAATGCACAATATTGTAGTTTTGGACAATATCTGATATGCCCATATGTTGCAACTCATTTAGCCAATAATTATTATCGGGGTTTTTTTCCTAATCACAGAGATCATTTACTCTCTTCTATATTGCACAGTGCTACGGTGCATACTCTCATCACATTTGTCACGTACTTTCATTTTCCGTGCAAAATAATGAAAATACTTTGTTACTCTCTCTGAATCAATTATAATGATATTGACAACCAGGGACAATTTGGCCTATTTCAAATTTGACAGAGTGAGGACACATAACCTTTGTTCACAGGGAACATGTTGCACTGTGCATGTCTTCGTCACACCTGCCATTTAAGTCAGTAAGCAGCCCCCCCTTATATATTTGCACATTATATATATCAATGATATTTTGATATATATCGTTCATTTCTAATATCTCTAGTTCATCTCAATCTTGGTATCCATAAGCTTCCACAAATTTTACTGGAGTAGCTTTTGAATATCTGTTCTGTCTCCGTTAATCATGCCTACCTCTGCTTCTAACTAATAACCAATTCTGGCAAATCTATGCGTACACTAATATTAAAAACAGCCAATCATAGCTCAGGATTTTCTGGTCACACATGGGGTGGCCAAGTAGGTTTAAAGGGGCCTGATTGGGCCCATGTGGACGCGCCCCTGCTCGTGACGGTAACCCCTGTCTGCACAAGCTACAGCAGTAGAAGGAGAAAAATTCCATTTCTTATCATCATAAACGTGTGGGTTACACAACACAACAGTGCTGCTGGAGTTGTTTTGCCCAAACTACCACGTCATTGATTCATCTGTGCGTTAAAAGAGTGACTAATACCTGCATTCCTGTCACGAGCCCTTACCACAGACTATCACACCTAAAGCCATGTAGTCAAATTAGCATCACATTATAGCACCATTTTATCAAATCTGCCTGGTCGATAATTAACTCACATCAACACTCGCAGTCGCATGAGCTAACGTTTCAACCAAATCCCAGATTAAGGGTTTAAAACGCTGCTAAGTGTGAGAGCTAGCTGCAATGGTATCAAGTTAACTAGCTGACAGTTCACAGCGACACATCACACTTGGACCTAGCTGGCTAACGCTGCTCAGACACGAAAATGTACTAAAATCGATTCAAACTACCATTACAAAGGGGGTAGAATGATACAAAAAGGCTTTTTTTCCCTCCTGTGAGTGTATAATGTTTAATATGTGAACCATTCGTGTTGGATCTGAAGCCGTAGCTTGTTAGCAAACTCGCTAAAAACTTTGACGACTGTGACACGTAGCTGCTCAGCTAACGTGTAGCTCTGTCTCACACACACACACATACACACACACGCACACACTCACAGAACTTCAGCTAATTACTCTGAGCTGACAGGAGATATGATATGAAAGCCATAAACCATCTCCCCCACACTCATAAACTGAAGCCACGTTCATTTTTATGAAATTATCCGACGGTATCAGGGTGGTATAAAGTGCCATCTGTAGCCCGAGCTAGCGAGCTCCTGTTAGCATACAGTTTGTTCTGGTAGCTCGCTAAGTCCACGTAGGCACATAATACAGCTGAGCAGGGACACGGACACAGGCCAGGACACACTGTAACTTAACATTCAGGCTTTAACACCAGGCTGCCTCCACTACAAGTACCGACCTGACGATAACATGAATGACAGTGGTAAAACGAAAGGCTGGTATAGTGTGATCGTACAGAAAACTGCGTGGTACTTACTTATTTTATGTACTCGTCTGCCCAGAAGGTGCAGAAGCTGAGATGAAATTCCACTGGCGAGAAGGTGGGATTGAAGCCTGACGGATATATACCAGAGCCGCCCACCAATCACATCCTCCAACGTCACCTCAGAGAGTCCGGTTACAAATAACTTCTTTTCTTTTTTTTCAGTTACAGCGCTGCTGACAAACACTTGTATGACTACTCAACTCCTCAAATGTCTATGCAAAACACGTAAGAACAGAATGTTGTATTTACTAATCTCTAAGTAAACTGAATCACCCACAGAGAAATGTAAACTGCACAGTGTTAGTCACGGGGTTTGTATATAAGTCAAATAATAATAATAATAATAATAATAATAATAATAATAATAATAATAATAATAATAATAATAATAATAATAACAACAACAATAATAATTTTGTCATAACTTTGGTCTTTTTTCGTAGAATTGCTTGAAAATTACACGGATTGTTCCATGTAATGCTCTTTACCATGGAGGACCAAAACTGCCAAAATTAAATAAATAAATAAATAAAGGAGAAATAAAAACCAATGTAAAAAATATAATTCAAAAATTAAGTGCAAAAAAACAGCTCAACCCATGACGCATTTAGGTCACCCCCATCATTTGAACAGTTTTTCCTTCTGCAGTTCGTCTGCAGCATGAAAAAATAAATGAGACCAGAGTGCTTTGTTTAATTGATTGAAATTTAATGATAATTATATATTTATTTTTATATTTATTTTCAAATGTTGTATTCATTTTTATTTTTGTCAATTTATTTCTGTTTATATATATTTATTGCCATTTTTATTTCCATTTATATTTATTTTTTTGCACTTAATTTATGAATTATATTTTATACATTGGTTTTTATTTCCACTTTTATTTATTTATTTATTTTTAATTTTGGCAGTTTTGGTCCTCCATACTTTACATGTAATATCAGTTATGACTATTATTGTTAAATTATGTATGTTTTTTATACATTTATTGCATCTTCTTGCCATTAAAGGAATCGAAATATTTCAAAACAATATCCTGCCTTCACTTTGACAAATACCTGTCTGTGAAATTATTATTTTTTTATTTATTTAATGTAACTAAAGTCTATCATACCATCAACCACAAAAATAATTGCCAAATATTTGGGAATATGTTGGACACAACTGGCCCCCTGACCAGTCCTAGGTCAAGACTAAGCTGGGGGCCTATAAACAGGGGGTTGACACAACAAATTTGTGGGCATAAAATTGATAGGTATGATATATAGAGTAAGTAGAGTAGAGAAAGTTAACTTAATTTGTACAACATAAACGAACAGAGTAGAATTTATACAGAGAAAATGCAGCAAAAAAGGACCTTGGTTACACAAGTCACAGTTATATGTATTAAATGGTCTATTAATACAATGAAATTAAACTGTAAGTACTATAAGCAGTTGGATACGTGTAGTTCCTTTCTACAGTTTTGGCATTGTGTGCAAAAAGATAGAAGTTTAAGATACTGAAAGATACAATTTTAAACATAAAAATTTCCATTTATGTTGGTGATCGGGCTTCTCAGACAGCATACCTCAACATGGGCGGAAATGAGTCAAGGGTGAATGAAGTTGCAGGTATTAAATGAATAACTACTCAAACTTATCACTCTGAACAATCTTTTAATTTTCGTTTTAATCATCTCTCGACAGCCCCTTTGATATAACCTGAGCTGCAGCTGAAATATTAACCCCAAAACTGGTAAGGCTTACTACAAGAATAAACTGTAGCAACAAAATAGTTTCAAATCCAAGACATGCAATTCTCCTTGAGCCCATACTAGTAAATTCATAAGTTCTGGGCGTGGATTGTGCTGTTGCAAAACTGGATTTAAGTCAAAATAATCCAACATCAACTCCAAAGAAAAAAACAAAAAGTAAGCACTTCACTGCAAGAATTAAGTAAAATCTTAGGCTGTATTTCAACACAGAGGACTTTCAAAGCTTTAAGTGATACTTTAAAGTAATCAAGTTTATCCTTGCTTTATTTTCAGTGTCAATCCACAAGAGATTAGATAAAGAATGAGCCATGCAATCCACTTCAAGATAAGGTTTACACACAAGAGTGCAGTTGTTGTGACTGAGCAATAGTCACATGCTGAACAATCCCTCAACTTTCTTCAAGATCATTACAGGCATGTGCAGCGACATTTCCTCCCAAACAAGTTCAGCAAGGCTACGTTCTGAAGTTTTTGTCATTCCTGAGGATCTCATACTGGTTATGCAATGAAAACAGTACACAAGACTGAGAAGATCATATGTTACTGTTGTTCTGTACATGATTAAAATTCAATAATAGCACCACTGAATGACCTCTAGACACACAAGGAGAAGTCAAAGGGCATTCATTCTGATCAAAGACTGAAAGGAAATCCCTTCTTTTACTGTATCTCTGGAAAACCACAAGTAGCCTGTAATTGTTTACAACATGAAGGAACATTTGAAACATCTAACGTCGTCTGGAAAAGCAGAACTAAGTGATGCATGACTGAAATATGTAAAGATTTAATTCAATTATTTATTTGGTCAGTGCACAGATGTATTTTAACTTATGTGGATTCTTTACTTGGGGTGTAAACAGGTAATTCAACCGCTTGTATTCAAATCAGTCAATCATCATTTTAAATTCAGATGGGGGCTAAATACAAGGATAACAGGCTTTTATTTAAAACTCTTGCATACAGAAGATAAAGCATTTTTCACCTGCTGCACACCAAAACATTTTCAGTGTTGACATATGACTACAGGAGAGCATGTCAATAACACATACACAGGACAAAGTCAGTGAGGACCAGCTTTGTCCAAGGGGGGCCCAAGGTAAACACATACAAAAAGTTCCCTACAGAAGCTTTAAGACCCTTGAAACAGTACACAAAAACATATTTCGGTCAAAAATGTACCTAAGGCTTTTAATTGTTTTGTTCTGAGGATTCATTGCTACAAGTTTAGAAATTTATTACAGAAGTGAGCTAGTTTTGACTAACATCCTGACTAACTGTACAGACCAGTTGATTTTTCTGTCTTTTTGTCTTTTCAGACGATTTTGTTTTTTGACGTACTGTCACATGTGAAATCGTAATGCAAAAAAGAGATTAAAAAAAAAAGGTACGATAAAGCCACGTTCATAACAAACCATTTAAAGTTAGGGCCAAAAATATTTAGGAAGTGACACAACTTTTGCTATTTTAGCTGTTTATGCAGATATATTCCGGATACAGCGATCAATATGGGCTTTTAGTGCAGACTCTTAGCTGTAATTTGAGAGAGTTCACATCCAAATAAGAGGATTCAGGAATTATAGCTCTTATTTTTTGTTCAACTGATTCAGAGGACTGCGTGAACTCTGCCTTCATTAACCTGTCATCAATTAAGCAGTTAAGGTCCGGAGTTGATTCAAGGTGTGGTATTTGCATTTTGAAGCCGTTGCTGTGAACTCACGACATTCAGCCAAAGAAGCTCTCAATGGAGGTGAAACAGACCATCCAGAGGCTGAAAGAAAAAAAAAGCATCAAAGAGGTAGCAGAAATCTTAGGAGCCGCCAAAACAAGAGTCTTGTACACTCTGAAAAAAAAAACTGTTGAACTTGGGAAATCAAAAAAAAAAAAGGCAGAAGCCTCCACAGCAGACAACAGTGATGAATGATCACAGAATCCTTTTCATGCTTAAGAAAAACTCCTACACAACATCCACCTGGATAAAGAACACTCTCCAGGAAATTGTATCTCAGTCTAATGAGAATCAATACAAAGGGTGCACCACAAGATGCAGACCACTTATCAGCCTCAAAAGTAAAAAGGCTACAGTAGACTTTTCTTAAGAAAATGTGAATTTGCTAGCCCAGCCTTCCTTGTACAGATGAGAATAAGATCAACCTCTACCTGACTGGTGGGAAGAAGAAAGTATGGCTAGGAACTGGTACAGCTCATGATAAATAGCACACCCCATCTTCTGTAAAACATGGTAAACATAATGGAATAAAATGGTTGTGCATGGCTTCCAATCACTAGAGTTTATTGATGATGTGACAGAAGACAAAAGCAGCGAGGTGAAATCTGAAGGGTATGGGGATATACTGTCTGCTCCGATTCAGTCAAGTGTAGCAGAGTTGATTGGACAGTGCTTGCAAACATCAGATCTTGACCAAATCAAGCATACATTTCACTTGCTCAAGACAAAATCTATGGCAGAAAAACCCACAAACAAGCTGTCTGAGTGAAGACAGCAGCAGTCAAGACCTGGCAAAGCATCACAAAGGAGGAAACTTCGCGTTACGCCCTGTGCATGGGTTCCAGGCCGAGTCATTGCCTACAACAAACCCTGCACAAAAAGTTAACATTTTGATCATGGTTATGTAAATTTGCCCAACTATGTTTGAGCCCCTGAGATGATTAGACTGTTAAAAAAAAAATAACATTATAATTCCTTAATATTTCAAAGAATGTGTTTGTGCAATCCCTTGAATTAAACCTAAAAGTCTGCACCTAAGTTGCATCTTAGTTGCGTCATTTCAGATCCAATGTGGTGGCATGCAAAGCCCAAATCATTAAGATTGTGTCACTGTCCAAATACTTCTTTCCAAGACTGCTCTGCATAGACATTTTGTAGATGCAGAATCATTATACATTTCACACTTTACCTCCATTTAGACACAGTCATTACTTTTCATCCTATGAATAAGCACATTTATAAAAGTCTACCTTTAAAATACTGGAAAGCGTCTCGCTCTGAAATTGCTTCTCTTGTCCTCCTGACAACCGGGGACAGCAGGTATTCAGTATCTGACTCATGGAAGACAGCAGGGGATCTCCCAGAAAAGGTCTGGTTTTGAGAAATTATGTTTGTTTTTTTGTTGCTGTTGTTTTTCGTGGCTGCCGAAGGTCAAAGGAAGTAGTAGAACAAAATACTGTTAAGGAGAAGTTGAGCAAGGCTTGAAACACTCTACATTGCCATGCTTACAACCACTTTATCAAAAACTGATTCAACTAAAGTCGTCTTGAAGATTTAGTGATGCTTTCACATCTTTGTTCAGCTAAAAAAACTGAACTTAGTGTTCCCTTTTTTATAAAACTCAGGCAAAAATCCTCATTCTCTGAAACAGACTCACTTCAGTTAGTTTTTGAACCCCAACACTACTGAATACTACATGTTAATGTTAGTGTGTCACTCTGCTCACTCCAGTTATTATGACAAAAACATTCGTGAGATGAATCTCATTACATGTGGGTCAAGAGAAGGAGTTCAAGTCTCGTTTAGTAAGAGTCCACAGTTCACAGACAGCAAACACAGTGAAGTCAATCAATCCAGACTCCCTGTACCAATTCTCTGTTTGAGTACCATATATACTTGGAAAATGACTAAAACATGGAAGCATGGGAATGAACTTTCAAAAAAAGAAAACAAAAACCAACCTCTTATGTGTTGGATTTAATAACATTTTTGTGGTCAGTTGTCTTGGTGCCATAGTTCAATATTTTATTTACTCATCAGTATTCCTGTCTTCTTATTTTCAATAATGTAGTCCAGACCGATACCAGCCACACTCAATCTCAATAAAAGCAACAGCTGGTGAATGCTTGTCTCTCACTAATATCCAAAGCAAAATTGCTCCTCACCAGAGACATTTATCTCGTACATTTTGTGTCTGTAGCTAAAGTGCTATTGTGATTGTGCATCTCAACAACTTAAAAAGGTTGATATCATTGAAGTTCTGCTGGATCCTGGCCCCTTTCATGACAGTAACAGTGTCAAGACTAAATGATATGGAAACATAATGACATAATGACTGAATTTCCCTGGGATAAATAAAGTATTTTTGATTACTTAACCCTTTAGGCGCCAGAATTTTTTCACTAAAATCTTCAGTTTTGAAATCACTTTTTCACAAGGTTGTAGCTTGAAAATGGCTAAAGATGAAGGCATACTGTAAATAAGAAAAACCATCAGTATGACCCAAAGTTTGAGATGGAAGTAAAGTCACTCAAGTTCAGAACGTCTGTAAAAGTCTAAGGGCAAAAGCGACTTCTACCTTGTCTGACACTATTTGTGTGTTTTTTTACATTCCCGCTTCCCTCTCACCATTAGGGGTGTTTCAGCCACCTCTGCTTCACCCAGCATGTCCCCTTTTCCACAATGGAGCAAAGCATCCGCTCCTGTATGTGCTGCTTTGTGGACTGTCATGGCAAACAGACCTGCTGCCTCTACTCATAGAAGCAGCGACACATCTGTCTCAGTGAGCGGCTGAACATCTTTTTCACAGGGTGAACATTCCTCTTCAGAATCTGATTCAATTATTACTTGACGAAGTACTTTGTCAACAGTGAACAGACCTTGTTCTCCTGTGTGTGTGTGTGTGTGTGGGGGGGGGGGGGGTGTCTCAAACTGTATAAAGTTCAAAACGTTGAATAGGTTAACATCCACAAATATTGCTCAGATTGCAGTCACAGATGTCTGCCATCTCCTGGTGTAAATAACTAACTACATGAAGCACCAAATGTGCAGCTATAACTTGCTAAATTCAGCATTGTTGCTCGTAGCAATTTTGTGACTTTGGTGCTTAAAGGGTTAACTGATAGAGAAATGTGGTAAATGCCCTGTTAATTATTCATATTTTTGCAAAAATTAACTGAAAGATTCATACATAAAAGATTTTTTCAAAGTAATGTTATGCTTTATTTTCTAGGTTGATGGATATTTACACACACTGGCCACTTTACCAGAAACACTTTGCTAGTATGGATCCTTTTTTTGCCTTCAGAACTGTTGTATTCTGACATAGCTTTGTAGTCACAGACTGAACACTACGCTAGAAACAATCCTCCGAGATTTCACTCCATGTTGACATGATAGTATCTGACAGTTGCTGTACTTTGTGGGCTGAACATCAATGATGAGACTCTCCTATTCCACCACATCATAAAAGAGCTCTATCTGTTGGATTAAGATCTGGTGACTTGAAGGCCATTGGGGTACAGTGAACTCATCAAGAAGTTTGAGATGATTTTATTTTTGTGACATGGATCCTTGTGGAAGTCTCCATCAGATGATGGGCGCCGTGCTCATAGGGAGAGACATGGTCAGCAATAATACTAAGGTAGGCTTTGGACTTTAAGCCATGCTCACACACAGCTCAAGCCAGCAAGCCAGCAAGATAACCGGTTCAGCCCAAACTCCACTATCCCATCACATACTTGCGAGACACTAGTCCTTTCGGTGGGACTAGTGTCTCCTGGCCAGGGTAGGGGAGGTAGTCAGGAAGTCAGAGGAGGGTAGTCCGTCCTCTATGTTCCAGGGTGACCGGTCCTTTTGTCATATATTTTTTAGTAAGTAGGGTTGACGAATCACAGCCCTCAACAGCAAAGGTACCATAACCCAGTAGTATGTGTTTTTTTTTTTTTCGTTTTTTTTTTCTATGTGTATTTTTTACTCTGGTCTTTTAAAGTTATTGTTATAAATGTGTGTACAAGTATGATGGGGAATGTGTGAATGTGTGTCTTTGATGCAACTGTGGCCTGTCATAAGATGAATTTCTGTCACCTTTGTGTCAGACAATAAACTTCTATTCTATTCTATTCTATTCTCACAAGGTATCTAACACATGTGAAGAAAATCTCCCCCACACCATTACACTGGCAGTAGCAGCAGCCTGAACCACTGGTACGAATTGGTAAGAATTTTTTTTTCTTTCTTTTTTTGTATCATGTCCTCTGTTGAACCACCACAAACCACGTTTTCACAATAGGATTTTGATTTAGAAGGGGAAGAAAGCAGTCAAACTTATTCATTGCTGGCAATTTGTGAATACATAAGTCTTTCGAGTAAACAGTAGGGGGAGCTCTATTACAATGACAGAAGTGACCTCCATATGATATGAGTTCAACCAAACTCACTGCATTTCGGTGAGTCAAAACAATAAGCCTGGAACAATCTAACTCATTATGTTGACGTGATCACGCTTTCCAGCGTAAAACACATTGACGTAACAGGTAAAGTCTGGTTACGCATGCTTGCTCAAAAGTTGTCTATGGTTTACAGACATGTATTTATTGAATTAGTCTGATTTAAAAGCCCATACCGTTTCAGTAACATTTATGGATGGAAGTTAACTTCACTGATCTTTGTTTTGTCGTGTTGGTCTGATCAACATTAAGTGATAGATACCAAAAATTAGTTGTATCCCTCCTGGTTATGGCATCCTCCAGTCTATATACGTTTAACACACGTAGTCTTTAGCCCATGAGCCTCTTTCAAACTTTCCACGAGGCCTCATTAGACATCCACAACGTATAATTTTTCAGGCGGACAAGTTTACTCTCCATCCATCAAAGCTATTTAAAGTGAAGGAAGGTAAATCTTCGCTTCTCAGTCTGTAGAATTACTCCAGCGCGTTTCAACCAATCACAGGGCGAGTTGAAATGTTTTAACCAATCGGGAGCCAGTGTGAGTGAGCACTCCGTTGGAAGACGACGACTATGGGACGGAGTACATTTCTCCTCGTTTTAACAAACTTTTAACGGTGAAACGGGAAAAGACGGTGAGTAAAATGTTAAATTAATCGAATTTGGACAATTTTGTTCAACTTTTGTTTGCAGAGAGGTTACTCGGTTTAAACGTTGAAATACTTTGGTTCGCTCGTCGTGAAACCTGTCCTTGTCCGTGTCTTAAAATGAAAATAAAACTGAACCCATGATGTAAAATGAGTTTGTGAATATGGATTAAGTTGTTTGGTTGTGTTTTCTTGCTACTAAAACATCTTAAACCGCAACGTTTATCTCTAACTGACCCACTTAGGCCCACATGCAACGTGACGTTACGCTTTTAAACTCGGTCAGCCGTGGTTTCTTTTTGTACTTTTCAGGTCGTGTTGTTTCTAGCAGAGACTTTAATTTAACTTAATTCAATGCCATATTGATATGTCTGTGTTTTATGGGTTCCTGTGGGTTTGAATGGGCCTTACATGCTCTAAAAACGCATGAAACTGTTGGACTAGTTCTTGTCACTAGTTTGTGTAGCAGAACTTGCAAGATATGTGTCAAAGCAGGCACCATGTCCAGATTAGTTTGATAAATATGTGCAACTGTTTCAGACTTCAGCCTACAGTGAACTTATCATGTGATGTTATTTCATCATGTCCTGCATTTTTATAGACTGACTGTGGTTTCTGTCTGTCCCCCTGTGTTTGCAGGAGTGAGGTGGGGTGTGAAGCTGCTGCTCTGAGCAGTAATGGGGGAGATTGAGGGTTCATACCGGGTCCTGCAGACCCCAGGCACAAGGCTGGGAGCCCAGTTCAACGCAGGTATCAGCACTTTGGAGCCTGGCCAGAGCCTTTCACCGTTATACCAGTCTTCGGTACCTGCTCCTGATGTCTAGGCACACGTCCCCGACCTACTGAGGGACCTCAAGAAACTGCATCTACATTCAAGGAGCGAAGAACACTTATGTGACTCTATTCAGACGTTAAACAATTTGTCGTCAGATGTAGAAAGGAGTAATGGCAGGTTCCGAAGGGACTAACGCACACCAAACAGACATCTGCCACATGGCTTTGGTGCTGAAATCCCTTGCTCCTTAATGCTAATCATTTGGGCATCTTAGTCTAACACACCAGGACACTTTATAGCTTCTTGGCTGTGATTTCTGCTTTTTGTTTGTATGGTTCTGGGAGTAGTGGTAGTTTTCCTTACAGAACTAAGAAATAAATAACAAGGGGAGAGGAAATATTGCAATCTGGGCACAGATTTGTGTCTATAAAGGAAGTCATTCTCAAGCCTGTGTGTGCCATTGGAACAAGACCACATTTCTTTGAATAGTCTGACTACATTTTGGCTCTCGGGGTGGGTAAATATGCAACTCATAGTATACATGGATGGTAAATGGATTAAGATTTCAGTGATGCCAAATTTTAAATTTAATTAAATTTATTAAAAGCATATGTAAAATTGCAAAAAGCGTAAAAGATCATGTGGAAATTGCACTCAATATAGAAACCTGAGAAGCAATTGAACAAGTGTTGGATATCTGAGGATGGGAGCTGCTGTTTGTTGATTTTATTGTAATTACTTTACTGGGAAGTTAATCCCGTTTACTAACTGGCAGCTGGTTTGAACAAACTTAAGATCCACGCTGTAACACTGCTCCCCCGTGTTGACATGCCAAGTTGCTGCTGTGGGAGTCACTCAGACGGCAAATAGGAAGCAATAAGGAAGTCTGTATATCAGAGCAAGTTTCCTGTCTTTTCTCTTCATGGAGACGTATCAAAGAGATCAAAGGGAGTTCCCAAATTGAATAAATAACCAAGTTAATGACTGATCTGTGAAATGTTCTCACTTGTGAAACATTGCCTTTTATAGGTTCCTAATTCTGCTGGAGTATTATTTAATTATGTGTAACTGCTCTGTCTTTAATCCTCCTGTAGCCACAACAATAACGGTTCTGGCAGATGCAGAGTGTGGGGCGACTGCTGAGACAGACATTTCATAATCTTATGCACCATATGTCGTCTCCAGTCTTAACATAATACAATCTGACATGAATTAGCTTTAATTTGGAAGTTATAGAAGGTTCGTGTTATGCTCAGGGAAGATTTCTGGATGTTTCTGTGAATTCTTTTGGAGTATTTCCAGTCATCCATACTGAGAGACACTGAACTTGGCCTGCAGGATTCAAAGTAAGCCCTTGGACGTGGTGTTCAGAGGAGGTGGCAGGCAGAAATACACGGCTGCTGCAAAAGGGGAATGACGGCAATCCTGTTGTCAAGCAGACTGCACATTTGTCAGGAACAAGATGGCTTCTGAGAGGCTCTGTTGTTCCCCTCTGCACAACATTGCTTTATATTTCTGTTCATTCATTCTTGATGAGGAGCCGTGGGCTGGGGGAGAATAGTGCTTATATCTGTGTCTAGAGCGGCTGCTGAGCTAAACATCTGCTTCATGACGTGTTATATCTGTCACTGAAGGAGTTAATATTCTCTGATATCATTTCAAATGTTATTCATGTGACCATGCCTTGCTGTTTATGGTTATGGGAAATATTGGATTTCAAAGCTTTCTTGCATTAAATTAATCAGAAGTGGACTCTTATTTCTTCGTGCTGAATTTAAAACATAAAGACCAGTTAAATCGCTGACGAGCTTAAGCTCTTCTTGACTTTAGTTCTATAGTTTTTATAGTCTGAAGTTGCTTAAAAGTTCATGGTAACTTAAATGAAAAATGAATGAAGCAGAATAACTTGTTCTACTGTGTAATTTCAGTTTTTCTCATGCACACTGTATTCAAAAATAGATACAAAATTGCACTGTAGAGCGTTTAAAATAGTTGTGGCCTTCAGGCGAACTGCCTCCCCTCCATTGTGGCATTTTGGCTGCTCAGCTGCTCAGATACCTTTTTGTAAACAGGCTGTATCTGCAGATGCTGCTATGAAATTTAAGTTTTAATCATCTCTACTAAAATCAGGAGCTGCACTTTTCTGTATTTATTTGTATTATCTGAATATCACAAAAAATTGCAACGTAAGGGTGGTGAGCTTCAAGAGACACCTTGGCCACTGCTGTAGTTAGAGATGATGAAGAAACAACAGAAAGAAGTTACTCTGAACTGAAAAACCCACCTGTTTCCTTAACTTTTACTGATTTGGAACAATTTGACATTGAATGTCTCAGGGAAAAGAAATAGAGTTTTCATGTGCACAATATTGCTGTTTAGACCAGATTCCTAATGATTTTCTATATCAGCTGCTAACATGTCAAATGACATTAATATTTTGCTAAAACTCACATTTATTTGGAGCTCTACATGTTGTGGTTAACCCCAGTCAAGCAGATTTCGTGCACTTGGTTTGTTTGTGAGGCGTAAAGTCGCCATTTATCAGACAATATAGCGTGTCACAAACTTTTGTTAAAACCCTGACATGAGACATATTTTTAGATTTTTTCGAGTAGATTTCCAAGCTATGGACCTTGAACCTGAATAATACCAGCCCATCGTGTGTGCTGAGCTCAAAAAATGGCACAAATCTCAGGTTTCACATGTGGCATAAAACAAATGAAGCTCTTTCACTTCACTTTACTTTCCTGTCTATGCTCTGCTTGCTGTAATTGAAACAGTGCTCTGAATGATTATGTAGACAAATCATTGATTTGGAGAACCTCACTCTTTGACATAAAGCATAGACACACTTTTGTTGAAACCTGTTTTTTTCAACACAGATTAGAGATAATGAGTCCTGACTTTGTCATGCTTTTAACCTACGCGACCTTTAACTCAATACAGAGCCCATCTGACGATAATGGAGAAAATTCAGAACACACGGTGTGATTACACACATGTATTTATAGTCAGGTAATGTCTTTAGTCTGGACCCAAAGCAGACAAATGAGCTGACAGTGTTTGTGCTTTGATCTGTGGCCTTCATCTGCTGCAGGTACCCAGCGTGGTCATCATCAGCAGACATTTGCTTGCATGGCTCTTGTCCACAGACTCCTCCCACAGGCAGCACAGGAGAAAGCTCAGCCTTGTGGTTTCTGGACAGAGGCAGGGCTGGCAGGGCAGGGGAAACACAGGCTCCTTTTATCCAGCACAGCCAGCTAGGCCCCCATTTGCTGGCCTTAACTTCCAGCTCCCAAACTTGTGAAGAAGCACGAGAGTGGGATGTGGAACCTAGCTGTGTGAAAATGCATGACAGGCCAGGGCATCGGTGGGAGGGGAACCGGGGCAGGCTTTTACTTTAGTGTTAGCAAACAAGCACATAAATAGCAAGGTTGACAACCAAGTGGGTCGGGGGGACGGAGGGGCAGCCTCTGGTGTTAAAAGAGCAGTTCACAGGGAGCAGTCATGGCCGGTACAAAGTTTGTGCTGGGTGGTGGGGGAGGGGACACGCTCAGGAGTGAAGCCCTGCTGAAAGTTAGGAATTTCAACCACTGGCCTGTGGCAGAGATCCCTTTTGATTTTTGCAGTTGTGAGGGATAAAACTTGTTTAATTTAAAAGTGCTGCTGTTAAAAGAACTTCAGTCTTATCTGTAACACTAAAAAGGAGGGACTGGTGTTCTGTAAGCTGTTGGATAAAGAAAAGTCATTCTGAAATTAAAGTTACAAAGCAGAGTTACACTATCAGGAATGTTAATGACACTTCCTGTATTTTGAGCAATATTTCAAACTCATAAGTGTCAAAATACTAAAAGTTTCTCAGATCAGCATAACTACGGCAGGCTTGAGGTTTCAAACAACTCAAAAAATTTGCTTGGTGGCCTACTTCAGTCATACAACAAAACAATACATCAACGTCCTGTGATGTACAATTTTTACTTTTTTTTTTCATCTAGAAATATCTAAATTCATTGACCAATTTCATACTTATTTATTTGTGAACTTAATAAATGTTATTGACACAGGTAACCTGTAAGGCTACTTTTTGTACACAGAAAATTCACAAGAGGGAATTGTAAAGGGAATCGATAAAGAATTTGATCAATAAGCAGAATTGATAAGAGCATTACTATCAACAAAATCTTATTGATACCCATCCCTAACTAAACTGAAACCACCACTTCAGTTCCAGTCTGTAACCTCATATGAGATGACTGCAGCAGCAACATTCACAAATATGAGTTTATGCCTTTCTATGTTTTATTTTCTGTCTATTTAGTTCAGACTGATTGCCTTTTTTGCCCGTGTAAGGTGCTAGTTTTAAATACCTCTTGGTTCATTTGTTTATTTTTACAGTAGATAGTTTTTTTCTCAAGAGAAATCTTTGGAAATGACATGACAGATAGTAATGTGATGCATATTTTAAATTTTTGTTCCATGATGTCTGGTGCAAAGTTTTCCACAGTGTGTTGCAAAGCACTCACTTCTCATGCCTTCAAAGCTGTCACAGTATCCCACTGTGTACTGAAGTTTCTGAACAAGCTAACGGCTATGCTCAAAAAGACTCATTAGCTTCTTCAACTGACCACTGAGAAAAATAACTGGCCACTCAGCTTGGTCAGCCCACGTGTCTTGTAATTTTGACTTGCAGGTCAAAGTCTTATTGCAGAGTATCTGGGTTACACAGGTGATCCGAGCAGAAGGCACACCTGATCCTGATTACTGACATGGCGTGTGTATTTGCCAGTTAACACTCCAGTGGACTGTGCACGAACATGACAGCCAGGTCGTAAAATGGGCTCAGTGCTGATTCTTTGAATTTAAATTGTAACGGTGATGTTCATAAAGGCTTCAAGGAGCCGTTCCTCTTTTGAAATGTCTCCTCAACACTTGTGAAAGTGGCTTTAAATGTAATGTCAGCAGGATATGTCCTGTTTGCAAAGCCTAAACAATTCCCATCCCACTGTGTGGGATACAAGCCCAAACACACCCCTGCTGTCAATGGGAGTTTCCATCAGAGCTCAGTGCCATTCAGGAGGAGCTGGGAGTATCAACCGCTGGTGAACCGTGCTTAACCTGTCAGGCAGGTACACACAATCCCTGGATTTAAATTAGGGTGGATATCTGGGTTACCTGTTGTTCTTGCATGTTCTTTTCTTGGTTTGCAGAGGATAAGAAGGTCCTCCATCATAGCTGGCAGCTGCTTTTGTATGCCCCTCACCCTCCTCCTTTCACTCACACTAAAGAGAAGATTTGTCTCCCAGAGAAACATCTGTTTGTCATAATCCCTGCTGCTTTTGGAGCCTGATTGGGTGACCCACTGACCTGCCTTAATGTTAGCGCTCAGAGATGAGACAGTGGGCCACACCACAAGTTGGGTGTGAACAAACCGGAAGGGATCAGCTCTCTGTTGCAGCACAGATGTGCCACAACAGAGAATGCCAGGCAGCTTTTAGGTAGATGAAGAGTAGTTTGACACATCTGTTCACACAGCAGCTGGATTTAGATCAACCAGGCTGGATGGTAGAGTTGAGGGAAGTATTGACTTAATTCTGCTCGTTTCCAATTCACTTTCTCACATGATATCGTCTTGTTCCGTTGAATCCCTGAAAAAGCTTTTACTACCCCATGAGTTATCACTTTACATATAGATAGTCAAACTTGGTTAGGAGGTAAAAGGGCTTTCACTTTTTGTTTATGCTCAAAGTGAAAAATGTTTTGGTTGTTAAATGAAGTCTTATAAATGGCTACATATTGTATTCATGAGCTTTGTGCTTATTTCTGGCTGTCTGAAAGGACACACCTCTTTGATAAAGTGAGAAAGTATCACTTGTTCTTAGATAGTGGGTGATAAAGCTTGATTTTACTCGCCCTTCAGACTTCATTGCTGTGGACCCAGTTTAACATTCCTGCAGAGGGTAAATGAGTAACGGAGAGGAGGGGCTTCTGAGAGCACACACACAGCAGTTTGCCCATAATTGGTCCACTCAGGAGGAAATGAGTGGACTAGACACTCACTGACATGTTTAGACTCGTCTTAACACATCCATAAATGCAGTAATAATGAATGAGGCCATACTGACTGACCCACATTTGATTTGTAAAACTTAATAATTGAGTTTGAATTAAGTGTGAGGGCCCACAAAACAAAGTACGGTATTGCGTTCGGAAGTAGGTGATGCAACTCTATTTTGAACTGACCCAAAATACTAAAGGATGAAAGAAAACGATAAATAATTGTCTCTTTTAGGTTCATTTTGAAACCTTAACTAACTCTTATCTTTTCTCTAAAATGTAACTCTCTGACAATGACTCGCCAAAAATGTGTGGGAGTATCATCATTCCTATTGGTCCGAATGAATGACAGAGAAATTTACTTGATCACCCGAGCTGTTCTCTGATCTGAAAGACAAGTGAGTCATAGGATTTCCAGCTTGTAGAGGCGTTAACTGTCTGCTGCAGTTGGAAACCTTTGAGTTTTCCTCTATAGATACTGTATGTATGTGTTTTTCCATGCTCTCCTTGGCTCTAGAGCACAATTCACAGTGAAGTGTTAGAATAAGCTGGCTATCGTCTGTTATCACGAACTCTGTCTCCTTATCTTAGCGACTTTTTTTTTTTGCTTTGAAGGGTTTTTAGTTATTTTTTATCATTTTATTTACAATAAAATTCCAACAATTCTCTGCATGCATGCCAAAAATGTTTCCTAGCTCGCTGTAACCGAGACATAAAGGTGCTAAATACTTTGTACATTACTAACAAAGCGTACATATTGCTCTCTGTAAGTGCTTTGGAACGCAAGAAGGTGACAGTCATTAACAAAGTGAAGGTGAACACAGACGTGAGTGCAGACAAATAAAACAAGACGTCTGGTGTTGCTCAGTAAAACTTTGATGTCAATCATTCTGAGGAATAAACTTCAGAGGATAGTTAAACGTTCACAGAAACAAACAGTGACAGCTGTATCATATGAACAATCCCTCTGAAGGTTTCACAAGCATTCATAGATCAGTGCATTTCAGTCACATATTTGGACTCAAGTATTGGAAATGATTCAATCGCATCCAGTGAAAATAAGAGAATTCTGTATTTTCTGTGTTTTTTTTTTTTCTCTGTGTTAGGAGTACACTGTACACAATTAGATACTGTGCTGCCACTCGGGCTGAACAATTTTAGAAAAAGATCTAATTGCGATTTTTGTGGCAGATACAGCGATTTCAATCGGATTCACAATTTTCTTCAAATCCTGCTTAAGTGAAGTTTTCACAGTGTACAGTAACATTTACAAACTTGACAGAAAATTACATCAAACCATTGAAACATCAAAAGCTTTTACTTAAATGCATGGACGAAAATGAAAACTGAAGGTAAGAATTGTTTCAAGTTTTTAAATAAAAGGTCAATGTTTTGATATAAAAGGTGAAACTTTTTAGAAATAAAGACAAAATTCTGAGACAAAAAGTCAAGATTTTGAGATGAAACTTATTAAGTTTAAGACATCAGTTTAAGATTATGTGAAAAAGGTCCAAACTCTCATGTAAGGTCAAAATTTTAAGATGAAGAAAGTCTAAAATAAAAAGTTTAATTTTAAAATAAAGGTAGTTTTTTAAACAAAAAGCTGAAATTTTGATAAAGAAAGTCAAAATTCTAAGATTTAAGTCGAAATTATGAGAAATAAATACAGATGCAAAAAAATAAAAACATTTTTCGATAAGTTGTCGCATTTTGACTCTTCTCAAAACCTAGCACCCCCTCCGACTTTTTCTAAACCGGACTTATTAAATTGTTATAAAAAACTGAAGAACAAAAAGAGTCTGTCTTTAACTCTAACTTTTAAAAATGATGTATTGCGAAATATCCTTAATTGTATTAAGTTTAATAAAATAAAATCAACATCAATCCCAATGAAAAAAGGATTTTTTTACCAAAAGTCTCACACTCAAGACAACTGTGTGTGAAACAGCTGACAGAACAGATCCTGAGTCAGTCAGGAGCAGGAAAAAATGGCAGCTTTGGCGATCACATGATCACTATGTTTGAAATTGCGATTTCGATCAAAAAACGATAAATCGTTCAGCCCTAGCTGCCACCATAGATTTGTTGTGACATAAGTTAAAAATTAAATACCTGCTAAATTTTTCTTATGAAACTCTTCTTCATATGAACACCTTGGCTGATTTGTTTGTGGCCCCCTCAGTTAAAACCTGGTTAAATTATGAACTTATACTGTGTGACATCTCATCTCCTCAGAAAAACATGACATCTTTGATTTCTGAAATTAAAAAATTGCCTATATGTCTGTTTTTTTTTTAACACCAATCATCCAATTAACCAAAAAAGAACCAATGACTGAGTATTCTGTTTGGCATTGGCAGAAATGATTTGGTAAATTCTCTATAGGTGTGTGACCCACAAACTCAGTTCTACTGCTCATCCCACAAATGCATGTTCGTCACAAATGTAGCTCCATTTAAAAATGAAATAAACAGGCTTCACAAGGGTATTAGATTTATTGCCAAAGCATTGTTACAACAAAGAAGTAATGTTACAAACACAAATTTCCTCACTTTTGTGCCCTTTTTCTTAATACAAGAGTTGTTTAATACATTGAATAGGATACTGTTATTATAGAAATATGATTTATGTCATTCTAATGATGAAACAACCATGCAGCCCATGTATAGACCTGCTACTGCACATAACTAGATGTCATTCCCCACTCTTACCCAGATTCCTGCTCTGTTCTGCAATCTGTTTTATCACTTGCGGTTTAAAAGCCACTGAATGAAAGAAAATGTTGTAAATCTGTTTCTACAAAGAGGCTGTGCACTGAGCTGCGGGAATCCTCAAGTGTTTCAACATAAATGATCTGCACAGGGCTACTCAACCCCAAAATGAAAGCTTCTACCTTAAAAATATCTGAATTTCTTAGGAGGAGGGGCCTGAGCTGCTACTTCTATTCTTTGGTTTTCAGCACTAACAAAGTTTAAATTGGGAGCTGAATATTCCTAAAAAGGAAAAAACAAACAAACAGTGAGCCAAAAAACTGAGAAGCAACTGTTAAAAATTGATTTCAATGGCCGTATGCTCAGTTTTCTGCTTGCTAGCCCCAAAATGTAGATTGATTGGCTGTTTTTGTGTTTATTGCTGCTATTTGTGAAGTGAAGAGTTGGTTTAAATATCCCCCTGCATTCCCATTAACCACAAGACACAGCGGTGAACTGGTTAACCTAACAGGAGACAGTGAGTACAGGATGTAGTAAACCTCAGAGTAGAAACTGTGTGACTGAGATGAAATCTGGTATGGTTATGTTGTCTTAATCCACAGGGGGAGAATGTGGTTTTACTCTAATAGCTTTGTTTTGAAGCAGACGTTGGTTTCGACTGCTCGGGGCTGGTTATACAGGCGTAGTATGCAAAAACTGAATACCTCAAAATGTCTCCTACATTTGGATGCTAACACATGAGTTTGAATTCTTACTGATGCTGTCTGGATAGTTTGTTTGGCCCGTGCTCAAACACAACCCAGACAAAGTGTTTTAACACACCACTTTTTGTTCTCGGGTTTAGACCAGCTGTAATCGGATACTGTAACAGCGTGGAAAAAGACGCTTTACAACAGATTCCTACATTTATGGATGCTGCGCCCATAGGTTTCACCTGCAATTTTATAGATTTAGTGGATGTCTAACATGTGATTGTATTAAAGTAATGAGAAGACTTGAATACAGTAAATCTCCTGGTGCTCTTTGAGTTGTGATGCAAAGCTGTTCTTTTTATAAGGCTTTTAANACAGGAGGCAGTGAGTACAGGATGTAGTAGACCTCAGAGTAGAAACCGTGTGACTGGGATGAAATCTGGGATGGTTATGTTGTCTTAATCCACAGGGGGAGAATGTGGTTTTACTCTAATAGCTTTGTTTTGAAGCAGACGTTGGTTTCGACTGCTCGGGGCTGGTTATACAGGCGTAGTATGCAAAAACTGAATACCTCAAAATGTCTCCTACATTTGGATGCTAACACATGAGTTTGAATTCTTACTGATGCTGTCTGGATAGTTTGTTTGGCCCGTGCTCAAACACAACCCAGACAAAGTGTTTTAACACACCACTTTTTGTTCTCGGGTTTAGACCAGCTGTAATTGGATACTGTAACAGCGTGGAAAAAGAGACGCTTTACAACAGATTCCTACATTTATGGATGCTGTGCCCATAGGTTTCACCTGCAATTTTATAGATTTAGTGGATGTCTAACATGTGATTGTATTAAAGTAATGAGAAGACTTGAATACAGTAAATCTCCTGGTGCTCTTTGAGTTGTGATGCAAAGCTGTTCTTTTTATAAGGCTTTTAAAAATACTATTTTACATTACAACCAGATGTTTGAAGCTATAATTTTCTCCAAAAGTCTCAGGGCTGGGATTCAAAACCTCAAGTGCAGTGTGTTCTTAGTACATAGTAATTAGTTCTTAGTTTGCTGAAAACAAACCCCAGAGCGTTGAAGGTAAACTTGTGCACATTTCCTGCTGGTGATTTTGCTGCGCTCTGAATCGGGGCCAGATGACGGTGAATGTTCGACAGTAGGACACACTGTCAGTTTGCTTGCACATCCAAGTGAAGGAAACTATTTGAATCGGGGAGCATTTGCAGACATGGAACACATAACGCAGTGGATCATTTACAGATGCCAAATATTTCCTGCACCACATGGGCAGACAGACAGAGTTTATTCTTTGCTCGGTTTCAACACAAGCATGGCCTTCTTCACCTCAGTCTCAGTTGAATTTGTTTTTGCAGTGATCTCACCTGTATTGTTCTTCCAAGTTTTTCCAATTTCTCTTTTCATTTAGATGATGAGATGTATCATCCCTGGACTTTAAAGACCTCTGTGTTGACATAGTCATGAAAATAACAGCTCCTTTTTCTCTGTTGTTTTTTCTTTCAGTCCAAAGCTCTTGGACAGGCCCTCCTCTCCGAGGTTTTCCTTCGAGGCAACCTCATAGAGAGTGATTACTTTGGCCTGGAGTTTCAGAACATGCAGATGAACTGGGTAAGTACACCAGAAAACCGGTCTTGTTTGTAACAGAGGCATTGATGATCCAGAACTTGCAGTCAGATCAGTTTTACGTCATTTTGAGTGCTGAGAAGATTGAGTTTTAAGGTCAAAGCTTGGCCACTTATCTCACAGCAGAAGACAAACTTCTTCAATATTTCTAACCAGTGATGTACAAAAGTTTTTACTGGACAGAATGAGCAGAGAAAATACCATATTTTAAATTCTTTTGGCACACATGCTCATTCTCTAAATATCAGACTTTCCATTGTTGTACTTCTCTAAGTGGACCACCTACAAGTCCTCTCTAAAGAAAGAGACAAGATCTATGACAGACACCGTACATCTCCTCCAAAGAGAATGGAAAATGTTTGGCTCATATATTTAACTATGAGGACAGTGTAGAGCTATTCTGCACATAAATAGTACAGTTGTTGCTCTGCAGTAAGAGGTTTGCACACTAAAAACAAGCATGTTGTTCAAAGCTCAGACCTGATGCAACCACAAGTCGACAGAGCTACAAGCCTCAAGCCAATAAGGTAGATGACAATCTGGGACAAAGTTCAATCTATTTCAACTTTGGCAGATCTCTTTTCCTCAATGAAGCCTTCACACACACATACTGCTGGTGGTGGTCTGAAGGAAATAAAAGCATTCCTGCAGGTTTAAACTTGATCTTAAGCCTTTTAATTTCAAGTATTAAATTCAATTCTTTAACAGCTGGAGTTAAAACTCTTCTCTTTAGTGTAATCAAGCTGTTCATTCAGTTGGCTCTGATTTTTGGTGATTTGTCCTGACTTTCAGATCGTCTGACCTCAAAAAACTCACCTAAATCATAAATGCATTATTTAGAGTATGATGAGGTGAGTCTGAGGACACACACACACAGATATGGAACCCTGCCTCCTAACTTTGAGCAACCCTGATCAGAAATTGGTCAACGTGCAATTTTGAGCTGTAAGCTGTGTTGTGTTCATTTCGGTTGCTGTGCATTTACCACAGGCCTCAATGCAAAGACAGAGAGGAAGACGAGTTGTCTTAACTTAGTTTTCATTTCTGTTTGCTGAGGATTGAGATCTGCTGCTGGGATCCTGTTAGATTGATGGTCAAAGTGTTTTTTTCCACATGTTGAAAAACAAAAAACAAAACTTTCACGAATCACAGCTCAAGCCAGCAAGATAACCGGTTCAGCCCAAACTCCACTATCCCATCTGTATGAACGCTCTGTGATCAGGAAAGCCACCCTGATCACAGAGGACCGGTCCCATCCCCTCCATCAGTCCTTCAGTCTCCTCCCATCAGGCAGGAGATACAAGGTCCCACTGGCCAGGAAAACAGTATATAAAAAATCATTCATCCCAACGGCAATCACAGCCCTCAACAGCAAAAGTACCATAACCCAGTAGTTTTAGTAGTATTTTTTNGAGATGAAATCTGGTATGGTTATGTTGTCTTAATCCACAGGGGGAGAATGTGGTTTTACTCTAATAGCTTTGTTTTGAAGCAGACGTTGGTTTCGACTGCTCGGGGCTGGTTATACAGGCGTAGTATGCAAAAACTGAATACCTCAAAATGTCTCCTACATTTGGATGCTAACACATGAGTTTGAATTCTTACTGATGCTGTCTGGATAGTTTGTTTGGCCCGTGCTCAAACACAACCCAGACAAAGTGTTTTAACACACCACTTTTTGTTCTCGGGTTTAGACCAGCTGTAATCGGATACTGTAACAGCGTGGAAAAAGACGCTTTACAACAGATTCCTACATTTATGGATGCTGCGCCCATAGGTTTCACCTGCAATTTTATAGATTTAGTGGATGTCTAACATGTGATTGTATTAAAGTAATGAGAAGACTTGAATACAGTAAATCTCCTGGTGCTCTTTGAGTTGTGATGCAAAGCTGTTCTTTTTATAAGGCTTTTAAAAATACTATTTTACATTACAACCAGATGTTTGAAGCTATAATTTTCTCCAAAAGTCTCAGGGCTGGGATTCAAAACCTCAAGTGCAGTGTGTTCTTAGTACATAGTAATTAGTTCTTAGTTTGCTGAAAACAAACCCCAGAGCGTTGAAGGTAAACTTGTGCACATTTCCTGCTGGTGATTTTGCTGCGCTCTGAATCGGGGCCAGATGACGGTGAATGTTCGACAGTAGGACACACTGTCAGTTCGCTTGCACATCCAAGTGAAGGAAACTATTTGAATCGGCGGAGCATTTGCAGACATGGAACACATAACGCAGTGGATCATTTACAGATGCCAAATATTTCCTGCACCACATGGGCAGACAGACAGAGTTTATTCTTTGCTCGGTTTCAACACAAGCATGGCCTTCTTCACCTCAGTCTCAGCTGAATTTGTTTTTGCAGTGATCTCACCTGTATTGTTCCTCCAAGTTTTTCCTATTTCTCTTTTCATTTAGATGATGAGATGTATCATCCCTGGACTTTAAAGACCTCTGTGTTGACATAGTCATGAAAATAACAGCTCCTTTTTCTCTGTTGTTTTTTCTTTCAGTCCAAAGCTCTTGGACAGGCCCTCCTCTCCGAGGTTTTCCTTCGAGGCAACCTCATAGAGAGTGATTACTTTGGCCTGGAGTTTCAGAACATGCAGATGAACTGGGTAAGTACACCAGAAAGCTGGGCTGTTTGTAACAGAGGCATTGATGATCCAGAACTTACAGTCAGATCAGTTTTACGTCATTTTGAGTGCTGAGAAGATTGAGTTTTAAGGTCAAAGCTTGGCCACTTATCTCACAGCAGAAGACAAACTTCTTCAATATTTCTAACCAGTGATGTACAAAAGTTTTTACTGGACAGAATGAGCAGAGAAAATACCAAATTTTAAATTCTTTTGGCACACATGCTCATTCTCTAAATATCAGACTTTCCATTGTTGTACTTCTCTAAGTGGACCACCCACAAGTCCTCTCTAAAGAAAGAGACAAGATCTATGACAGACACCGTACATCTCCTCCAAAGAGAATGGAAAATGTTTGGCTCATATATTTAACTATGAGGACAGTGTAGAGCTATTCTGCACATAAATAGTACAGTTGTTGCTCTGCAGTAAGAGGTTTGCACATTAAAAACAAGCATGTTGTTCAAAGCTCAGACCTGATGCAACCACAGACAGAGCTACAAGCCTCAAGCCAATAAGGTAGATGACAATCTGGGACAAAGTTCAACCTATTTCAACTTTGGCAGATCTCTTTTCCTCAATGAAGCCTTCACACACACATACTGCTGGTGGTGGTCTGAAGGAAATAAAAGCATTCCTGCAGGTTTAAACTTGATCTTAAGCCTTTTAATTTCAAGTATTAAATTCAATTCTTTAACAACTGGAGTTAAAACTCTTCTCTTTAGTGTAATCAAGCTGTTCATTCAGTTGGCTCTGATTTTTGGTGATTTGTCCTGACTTTCAGATCGTCTGACCTCAAAAAACTCACCTAAATCATAAATGCATTATTTAGAGTATGATGAGGTGAGTCTGAGGACACACACACACAGATATGGGACCCTGCCTCCTAACTTTGAGCAACCCTGATCAGAAATTGGTCAACATGTGCAATTTTGAGCTGTAAGCTGTGTTGTGTTCATTTCGGTTGCTGTGCATTTACCACAGGCCTCAATGCAAAGACAGAGAGGAAGACGAGTTGTCTTAACTTAGTTTTCATTTCTGTTCGCTGAGGATTGAGATCTGCTGCTGGGATACTGTTAGATTGATGGTCAAAGTGTTTTTTCCACATGTTGCCGTCTTGTATTGTTGGTTGTTACCTCTAGAGTTCAACAGAAGTTCAAAACTACTCGAGAATTGGCTTCTCTCGGTCTCTCACCCTCTTTTCTCTTTCCCCCTTTCTCTCTCTATCTGGTCATCTTTCTTTCCCTGCCTTCAAAACATTCTGCCATTCTGCAATTTGCAAAAAATATACTCAGTTTGGTTTCATGGGAGCTTTGTATCTACTGTTTTCATCATGTTTACAGTGTGTTTATAGAGAAATCATGGGATATGTGAATGTTATAGTTGCAGTTATAGTGACAATGTCATCTACTGTGTCATTGTTGCTAATGCAGGATGCTTGGACCTGATGAGTATGTCATTTTAGAATCTTTTGATAGCGACTTGTTAAACACACTGTAAATTGAAGGAGGCTTTAGTATTTACTAAAAGGCATCAATAGTAACCAGGTCTGGGAAATTTATTGCAAATAATGTGGCCTACTACTACAATTTTCAATCTTTCTTTGACCTCAAATGTGTCACATACCATGTAAAACTTTAGCAGTACATGTTTTGTGCTCTAAATCAGTGTTAGGGTGCGGTTACACTGGTTATTCAAACTGTACTGTACTCAACAGTACACAGCCTGTCACAGCCCTCCAACACTCCACATTTGTGTGAAATTGTAGAGAGGATTGTCAATCATATATAATGGATTATGCATCACTTACACGCTGCGGCCGCGTTCTCATGATCGTGCATAAAGTGAACCATGCCGAAGCACACCTCTCCCAATTGTGCTGAAGCTGAGAAGTGAATCATGCCTGAGCACAGTTTACTTGCAGTTAACTTGAGCGGTTACCTTTTTGCTTACAAAATTTCACAGAGTTATAACACATCATTTCATTCACTCCAAGCGAATGTCTTTTTCTGTCTCAATTTTTTTGGTAACCACAAATACCTCACATTACTTGCATTTTTTTATTTTTCAACGCACTCTAAAGTTTAACATCTAAGACCTTAAATCTATCCCATTTGGCACCTTTGCTCTGTGAATTGTTGCCAAAACTGTCAAACAGAGTAGTTCTTCAACATTTCTGGTGAATGAATGATTCCAATTACTGTATAATCTCTAACTGTTTACTGCGCCAAAGCACCAGGACATAATATTAAACTGAATGTCCTCAGACAAACTTTGAACTAAGGGAAGGATTCAGGCAAATATCATCTGATACCAGTTTCTCAATATATCTGTCTGGATCTAGCACATTCCTCCCTCAATCAGACCCAGATGTAACGGTGCAAACAGGCTTCCTCAGTGCAGCCAGTCTTTACCCACTACATGAACTCATCACAGTCACACAGCCACAGTTGTTAGAGGGTCACGTCAGGTTATTTTGTAAAACGCTGTCATATTTGAGGATGACATGATTTCTTTTTCTCCTCAGGTTTGGCTGGAACCCACTAAACTGATTGTGAAACAAGTCAGAAGTGAGTGAGGTCAAATTTACATCCAATTACCTGAATTTGTGACGTTTTTGTGTTCAAGCATTAATGATCTGCTTTGTTGTTTCGGTTTAGGACCAGCCAATACGCTGTTTAGGCTGTCAGTGAAATTCTTCCCTCCAGACCCTGGTCAGCTGCAGGAGGAGTACACAAGGTCAGTGACTGTCATTTCCTACTGGGTGTTGCTTTTATCTCATTCCTGATAACACGCTTTCCTCTTTTCAAAAGCTCATGGTATTTAAATATTTCTCCTCCTGCAAATGTTTATGAACCTCTTGTCAGGCTTTACTGCAATCTGTAAGACCCTCAGATAGTTTATTTATTACAAACGAAACAAATACAGTGGAGTTCTTTGGGAAACACAACATGACAACCAACTAGATCATTTTGTGACCAATGGAAATTGAGTATCTCTGCTTTTTGTTTTGTTTTGTTTTGTTTTTGTAGGTATCTGTTCTCGCTGCAGATGAAGAGAGATCTGATGGAGGGCAGGATGATCTGTACAGAAAATACTGGAGCTTTGCTGGCGTCCCATTTTGTCCAGTGTATGTTTAAACTTCTCTTCACCACAATATTTGGTCATCTGGTAATTTTAGTCAAATTTGTCAACATCACTCACATTCAAGCAGTTTGTGTTAGTTTGTACAGCTTTGATTCAGAGCACAAGACAGACAAAGCAAACAAGGACTCAGGCTTTAAAAAGAAGTTTTCTGTCTCTGTGAAAAGAAACATTTGTGTGAGGATTATAAATAAAACCTTAACAAGAGAATCTGGAACGCCTCGTCTGACAGAATTGAAACCTCAACACACGGACAGAACTAATATCCCACCCCAACACCACGATGGTCCAAGACACTATTTTTTTTCTTTTTTTCCTTTCGTGGGCTTTTCTCATGAAACCAGTTATTGAAATATTGCTTCATTAATCATCATATTTTTGGAGGACGTAGTTTGTGGTGTGGTCAAACCAAAATTCCACCACACAAAAGGTGTTTCAGCAGCTCCACAAACTTAAATCATTGTTTCACCATAGTTATATCAAAAGGTTTGTAAATTTACCTTTTTAGGAATTTAATTCAGGAACAACATGAGAAGCTGAATCTCGAGACCTACATCGTTATGTTAGTTGGAGTTCAGTTTTACTTTTTCCTTCAGATTTCAAGAGCAAAGCAGTTCGCTGTATTAACTGAAGGCACTGATTTGCAGTGCTACTTATGTACTACAGGGTAATATAGGAGGCTTTTGTCAGCTGACAGTTAACTTAGTTGTATTACGACTATAAAAGCACCGAGACACGTGTTTTGGCATATTTCAGTCGCAAAGGAAACTGCCACCCAGGACTTAACCCAAGTCCAAAGTGAGGCTCTTATTTCCTGATTTAAAACAACAAAACATAGCTCTGTTATCATGAATATTGTCATTAATTCTGTTCGTAATGATTAGAGTATATAACCATCATTTCTTTGCCCACAAAGTTCTGGGATTGAGCTGAAATATGGCCCCTGGCTTTCACACACAGCTGTCCTGAGAAAGTCCTCACATTTTCTGGGGTTTAGTTAAAGAGGCTTTTGACTTTATGCTTTTTAAAATTCACTCTAAATAGTGACGCCTACACCTCAGAGCTCGAACAACACTGGAGCACAGATGTTGCTCGTGAATGAAACTGATGTTTTGCTCTTTGTGACTACAGCGGAGATTGGGGACTATGATGACGTTGCAGACATGGAGTTCCTGAGGCTGAACAAACTGTTGCCTTACCAAGAAAGGGTGCAAGAGAGGATCATGGAGCTCCACCGCAGACACCTGTAAGTAGCACCTTGGTTGACTGGGAGTGGGACTTTTTATATTTCTGAGAGCCAGTATGTAAAGAAATATTTTGAGGAACAAAAGTAGGTATGATTTATCAGCTTTGACTTTTGGCCTCATGCTGAGCCAGCTTACTTTAACTTGGACACAGCTCATCTGAGGACATAAACTGTCATGGTTTGACCTCACTTCCAGGTAGAGTTGTAATTTAGGTTAGTGTGATTATTCCCTGATCTGAGTATCATGTCAGGAACAAATGGTGTCAGAACCACTGTGGAGCAGAGGCTGTTGTGGAGAGAGGACACTAACTGTACTGTTACTCACTTGGCTGGATAATTAAGTTTACTTTTACCCTCCTGGAGTTCATATATAGTTTTCACTGGTAGATAAATCAAAGTAGAAAGTCTAAGATGCACTAGGAAAAAATATATACAACTGCCAAACAAACCACAAACAGTCGTTACTACAAATTGCTGCTTCCAGCCTTTTAGACCATCTCAATTTCAGATCCCACAAAGGCAATCACATGTATCACAATTTTGGGGGATTTGTCAACAGTGGCTCGCTGTCTGAGTCCCTTTTCATGTGGTTTCAAACACAAATGTTTTGTGTTTTTTTTATGAAGAGGTAACTGAGCTGAGACAACTTTCTGTTCCTACTAAACAACCATAATGAGAGGGTTTGTCCCGAGTCTCACAAAACCACTCGCAGCCCTTTTCCCACCACCAGCTTCCTTGTTAGCGCAGTGCTATCCTATGGCCAATAGGGACTCTTTTCAACCCAGAGTATTAGGCTCTAAAGACCTTTGCTAATCTCCTCCCTTGGTTGCCAGTGTGCAGACACAAACGGCGAGTTCCCCGGCCTAATCCCTCGCTCTGGCCGGTCTATTAGCCATAAGGCCAGTGGGACAGGGGAGGGCCCTAAGGAGATTTCACTGCTTAACGGATGAACAAAATTAGAATGTGGTGATGATTGGATGGATATGTCTTCCTAACATACTGTTTGGTTGTAATCACATGGTTCTAGATAACGCTTTTCAAATCCTGGAAGTTGTAAGGGATTTAGGAGACATTACTCTACAAACAAGACACGTTTGATCTTTAGATCTCGTGTGGTGAATCTTAAAGAAAGATTGCAGAATGGAGACCACTTTCCAATCTTAACTTTGTAAAACCGCACTTCATTCACTTAATTCTCACTCCAAGATTGGCTTCATACACTCCTGCTTTCTTAGTGATTAGGAAATGTAAAAGTCCACAGTATGATGCTCAAGTGTAGTTGATGATTTGATTTATTCAAAGAGTGTCACATTTGATTTTGTGGAAATAACGAAGGGCCAGCAGCTCTTACTGAGACATTTATCAACATTGATAATAACATATGAATGCTCTATTTGTTTACTATTTCTCTCTTTTATTACTTTGAAATCAGTCTTTGTGTGCTCCAACATTGTTTTCATCATCACAGACTGATGAAATCAAAGCTCATCTATTCCTCAGGTGTCTCCTGATATCAGATGATAAGTGTCAGTTTTCTGCATAAACATCAGCAAACTCTGATTCTGAGCGAGGAAAATGTTCTCCAATAGGGGGCAATAAGGAAAAATATGACAGGATGTGTTTATGGCAGGATCAGCATCTGGATTTTACCAGGCTTATTTTTCTGCATGTTTCCAGGACTATTATGACCTGAACAAAAAGCATTTTTAGCTTGTAAAAAATTCACATCATGATAAAAAAAAATTTGATACAAAGACGTCAGCTGTAAGAGTTGTTGAGTTCCAGCAGAATGTACAGAGCTTTAGCTTTATACAAGCAGCCTATGCACAGTCCACATGGAGTTTACTGAGATTTTTCTCTCTGGTTTAGTTTATGCACCAGACAGAAAATGTAAATGCTCCCATAGTTAAGAACATGATGAATTTTGGTTACATAATACATTATAATTATGATATCATAAGATATATATGGATCTTCCATATTAAAAAACTTAAGACGCATCTTATGAAAAAGGGAGTTCATTTGTAATTAACATGTAAATTTCTTCAGTTCACAAGTGTTAAGCAAATGTGTTGTTGTTATTGTTGTTGTTGTTTACTACAGGGGCCAGACTCCAGCTGAATCAGATTTCCAAGTCCTGGAGATTGTACGTAAACTGGATATGTATGGTGTCCGCTTCCATCCAGCAGCCGACAGGGAGGGTACCAAAATAAATCTGGCTGTTTCTCACATGGGCCTCCAGGTTTTTCAGGTGGCTGCTTCTCTTTTACGATCTGTTTTTCTAAAAGATGGGGCCCTGAAGCCCCTAAAAGCGTTGCCTAAGGTTATATCTTTCTTTGCACATTCCCTTTTCTCCCAGGGCAACACAAAGATAAATACCTTCAACTGGTCCAAGATTCGCAAACTGAGCTTCAAGAGAAAACGGTTCCTCATCAAGCTCCACCCAGAGGTTCATGTGAGTATTTCAGGCCTTTTATTTCACATGTTTGTGTCAGAGTCTGTGAAGACGACTGGTTCAACAGGGGAATTTGCTTCCACTTTATTTGCTTTCAGGGCCCCCATCAGGATACTCTCGAGTTTATGATGGGCAGTCGAGATCAGTGTAAAATCTTTTGGAAGATCTGTGTGGAATACCACTCATTTTTCCGCTTGTTTGACCAACCCCAACCCAAATCCAAAGCTATCCTCTTCACACGAGGCTCCTCCTTCAGATACAGGTGACAGATACTAAAGCTCTAGCTCCTTTTTTATCAATAAAAAGTAACGACAACTTTCATTTTATGTTCCATGTTTAAATTACAAACTCTCTTTCAGTGGAAGGACACAGAAGCAACTTGTGGAGTATGTCAGGGAAAATGGAGCAAAGAGAACACCTTATCAGAGGTTTGTGTTTCTGTCTGTGAACTGTACAGTTCTTCAAAAAGGCATGTTTGACTTTTTTTCCACAGATTGACCTGACAGATCTTGTAGTTGTAAGAGATCTACAATGAAATTGTTTCTTTTTTCAGGAGAAACAGTAAAATAGGGATGTCAATTCGCTCCCTTGCCACAGATGTGCCAAAACAGGTTAGTCCTATGACAAAGTTTGAGCATACTGCAGATTACACGAAGGCTACAAGTTTTGATCTTTAATGGTTAAACCAATATTAATCCTCACCTTTGATAACTTTTCCATACCAATGTTCTCTTTTCTTTGTCTTGTTTGTGCTTCAGAGTTTGTCATTCAATGACAGTCTCAGGGCCCCAGGCTCTCCTTCCTCCGCCTCTGTCTCCTTCTACCCGACACACATCTCAAGCTTCCCCCAAAGAACAGAACTACACCTCCAGCCCCAGCCTCTACCCTCACTGAGCCCGTCTTCAGCCGCTCCTCAGCAGATTCAGAACATGAACCTGCAACATCCACATCCACAACCGCCGCAGCAGCAGCTTCAGTCCCCTCTGCAAACCACCAGACCCCCCAGCCCTCCGAGGGAAGAACCCGTCAAGGCTGCCTCTCCATCTCACTTCACTTTTCAAGGTGCCCCTAGCAATCAGGCAGCAGGACACTGCAGCCCCATGTTTGTGTGTGTAGAGAGCGGCACTTCCCAACCGCAGCCCTCCAAAAATGGCAATGAGGATAATGAGCACGGGGGTAGGAGGGGAACAGGGTGCTCAGTGGGAGGGGGTGCAGGGAAGAGAAAGGGAGTTTTTACACCTGAGGCTTTTGAGGCGGAGCTTTTGCGTACTAAACAGAATCCCTTGTTCTCCTTGTCCAGCTCTCCTCTGCACGTCACAGAGGAGTTCATAGATGATGACCCCACTGAGATCTCCTTCTTTGGTGGGGGGGCAGAGGCCTTCTCCTTTGGGCTCGATGATAAAGTTGATCAGTTTGATTATGTTGAGGACCATGACCTCAGCAAAAATAGAATGTTCAGTGTAGGGATCGAGGACCTGAACGGGAACCCGAACGCGTTCCCTGACAGTATCGTGGGTCATTCAGAGACCAGCTCTCTGCTCAATAACCGCTCTGAGTGCAGCTCCCTGGACAACCTGGGGCTCAGCTCTGCAGGTGAGTCCATGTCAGTGGGTTACGGAGGCGCTGACTCCTCCTCTCTGCGCCTCCATGGCTCTGACATCCAGTCAGAGGGGAGCTCCATGGTGAATTTCCCAGCATGCTCTGTGCGGTCTGAAAGCAGCTCTGCTGTGCAGTTCACTGACCTGGTGGAGCAGCTGGAGCAGCTCAGCTACCCTCCAACAGCCACCGAGGGCTCAGGGAACGGCAGCTCAGACTCAGACTCTGACTGGGGCTCTGACAGCGTCCTCCCCCCGGAGCAGAACCTCTTTTATAGTAATCCACTGACAGGGAGCAGTGGCATAGAGGGGTTTCTGCTTCAGTGCCACAACCTGCAGGCTCTGGCACTTTCAGACCCCTCTGGATCCCCTCATATTAAAATGTAAACACATCACAGATTTCTTTTCCCGGCAGTTAATTTGTCAGTCCAAGGCTTTCATAATTACAAAATATGACAATGTGATCCAGTAATCTGAAGCTGATACAGCTTTGTTTTCTCTTTGATGACACATCTTAGTCTCAGCGACACTTTTGACATCCACAAGCCCCTCAATTAACTCAAGAAAAACAGAGAGTTGACTATACAGACATGTAGAGCTGACTTCCTTTCTCTGTACTTCAGCCTGCACTCTCTCTACACTCAATGATTGTCTCTTGTGGTTTTGTTTATAGTTCTTTACAGAGATGTAGAGGTTGAGTCACTCCTCCGTCTTCCATCAGCACTTCTTTTGTCGGTGATTTGGCCACCAGGTGTTCCTGCTTTGGTCGGGTTGTGGTGCTTTTTTTTCTCTGCTCTTGTCTTCTTGCTTGTCAAGTTTTGGCCTTTATTGTCATGAGGCTGTTTTTATGACAAAGTTTCAGTCTTCTCTAGGACAGCAATCCCAGTGAGAGCATTATTCATTATGATTCTGGGTAAATCCCTGAAAAACTGATTGTTTTGTGCTCTTTCTTTGCGAAGCTGTGTATATCTTTATCAATATCGTGTTTTACATCCTTAATACAGTAATTTAAGCACAGTATTCTTATTTACAATGGGCTGAAACCCATATATTTTATAGGTACCTCTGCTCATTGTCTGCACCATTTGGCCTTAAATTGTCCTTTCTTAGACGGTACTTCTTGTGCAGTGAAGTTTACTAGTAAATGGTAATAATTAAACTGCCTCTAATCTCATGTCTATAATCTCAGGGTAAAAATAAAACTGAAACTGGTCCAGGTTTAGATTCTCACAGTCCTCCTGTAATTAAAAAAGGCACGCTGCAGAGCTACTCCTCTGTTTGCATTTGTGTGCCTCACTGACATCTGCTGGCTGGATTCAGCATTTTTCTAATGAAGCCTGGCAGCATGTAGGAGGAATGATACTTGTTAGATTCATGATACCTGAAGGATAAAACATGAGTCATAGAAACAGACAAATAACATTTAAGCTTAAGTTAAAGAATGTAAACAGTGTACTAATGAGCCACAAAGTACACAGTTAACACCACTTTGATTAAATGAATGTATGAACCTAAATGTGTGCAAGGCTTTCTCTGCATGTAAGCCATGTGTTATACAAACTACAGAAGTACTTCTCTAGATGTAGCACTTTTAGACCTTAGAAACCTGTAATGGTTGTAAATTTGAGGACACCCTGTAGTAAGAACCAGGAAGAGTTTTTTTTAACCGTTGGTCCAGGCCTTAGGGTACATGTTGCCCTGTCTCCTCTCTGGCCTTTGGTTGTGGCATGCTTTGGTGTTTTCACTTTATACTTTCACTGTTGGTACCAACAAGAGCAGATTCTGTTCATTTGCACATTAGCTGAGAAATTCTCAATTATGTTTTTTATACTTATCAGAATAGGAATAATGACTTGTCGTCAGGTGAACAGTCATAGTTAACAGCATGCACCACCTTTTTTGATTGTTTGTATTTCTCTCTCACACAGCTTCAGTCATGTTTGTGGTGTCTGCTCTTATCTGCTCTTTCTGTAAAGGGACTAACTTGTTCCTTTAGAAACAGAAGAGGTCAGGACTGTGTGATATCCAAACTAACGACCAGCATTTTGTCGACCTGCATGCTTCCCCTCCTCTTCAGCGTGTGTATGCTTCACGGTGAATCCTGCTCTGACTCGTGATTTTCATTTTAACCATGTGAACAGCTTACAGCAGGGAACACAGCTTGAGTTCACTTCCTGAAGCAGGCTTCACTTTGCTTTTGTAAAGTAAGACCTTCTCTACGTAGTCTAGTCTTCCTTTTGTCTTGCACCTCAGTGCCTTTCAGCACTTATTTCCCTCTTTTAATGCAACATGCTTTTAAGCTACTCTCAGGTGTACATCCCTGTTTACTTTCTAGTAACAATCACTGAGATGTTGGTGAACATCTCTGGAAAAGTTCAAAGAGATAACTCATTAACTCTCATTGTCATTTGAACGATGGCGAGCATCGTTTTTCCTTTCATTGCAATGAATCTAAAATCCCATTTGTGAAGAGTTTTTGCCTTTGAGGCTGTGAAACATTATAAGTCTGATCAAGGGTTTGTCTTGATGGATTCTTCATTATTTATATAGCTGAAATCTTTTTTTCTGCATTTTCCACATTTCAACTTAAGAGTTAATAATTGACATGGCTGCATTTATAACCAGCTAAGCTAACTGCACTTAGGCATCAAATAATCCTCACTTAATCCTGAACATGTATAATGACTTATAATTCTAAATAACCTGTACTTAATGTTTGTATGTATTACTCTCAAGAATAAAGTAATCACTTTTGGGTACCATGAATGTCAGACTTAAGATTCTTTTAGAGACTCACTCTGAGTTTTAAGGATTCAATGGTCAAATAGCTCTATTTGATGGTACTGGGATACAAAAATTGTGCACAGTGAAGACGTGTACATTGACTAAAGTCTTTTAAAAGTGGTGCATGAATGTGAGAGGAACTTTTTCTTGTGTTAAACTCAGATATTAAAACTAAACACATGCTGTTTAATTCCTAATAATCTGAAACTTAATGAAACCAAGCAGGTTCAAACTGTGGCACACCATACATTTTCCTCACAGAACAAACTACAAATCCTGCTCCTCAGTCCAATCAGGATCTTAATCTCTTTTAGATTTTTCATGGAATCTTTAAAACTTGATTATCTTATTGGTTTTTTTGTTTAATTCACTCAAAAAGAAGAAGCTTGTGTTATGCAACATGTAGCCCAGTCTCTCTTTTCCCTTTAAATTCGAGGCAAAAATTGTTCAGGCTGTTGGGGGTTGGGTCGAGCTCACACACAAGATTCCTCACCCTAATTCCAGCTGAGTGTGTGTGTGTGTGAGAGAGAGAGAGAGAGAGCTCTCCCTGTTTGCAAAGGCTTTGAGCCAAATCATTCCACAGAAAACCCTCTCCTTCGTTTTGTAGAGCCAAGCGTCTGCTCTCTCTCTCTCTCTCTCCTCTGGTGTCATTCCCTGTGGGGCACACTGAGATAAACTATAAACAACCAGTTTCCCTGCAGACAGGCCACATTCCTGATAACTCTCTGCCTGAGCAATTATTTCCGGGTCGAGGAGTGACTCCTTTTTTTTTTTTCCCTTCCCTTCCTTTTGGCCTTCCCCCACTCCCTTTTTTTCTCTCTATTAAAAGTGGAAGAACAGCTGTGGTGACCTTACCCAGTAAAGAGCCGAGTGTTTCATCGGCAGAACAAAAGCAGAAGAGCCAGTTCTCTGAAATGGAACCAGGCTTGTTCAAGTTGGCAATGAATCATTTGTTCTTCTTGTGGAGGGCCCTGAAAACAAAAGTGGAGGGGGAAATATGGGAACCATTACTTTCCTCGGCCTGCTCTGCCATCTCTTGTTTCTGTTGTGGCCACTTTTGAGGCTTGTTGTTGTTTAAATGTGGGGCTGTAAAGTCAAGTTTTCTAGGCTGAGGCAGGATGAGGCTTACTGTTTAATGTTTGACTGAATGACATGTATGTAAGCAGATTTTAAAACACACTTTTAACGATGACTGAAACTCCACACAGTTTTAAACCTCATGTGATATCTGTTTAGAGTTCTTTCAGTTTTCTTCTCTTAACTTGTTAACTCCATTTTCTTGATTTAATTTGACCCTTTTTTTATTTTCCTCCCCCTCAGACTCGGTGGACAGCCCTCAGCTCTCACCAATGAGCTCCAAAGGTCCCCTCTGCCTGTCGCCCTCCTTCCAGATGTCGACCCTCAGCCTCCCGGGTCAGGCCCCGTCGCCCCTGCAAAGCCCTCTCCTGAGCGAGGTGGGCAGCAATGCCAGGCTAGAGGAGGAGGAGGATGGCAGGAGGAAGGTACACTGCTCACATGCCACCCTTCCAGCCAGCCGCCTCACTAACTAAATCAAGGATAGAAATAAAAAAAGAACAAGCAAACTCTTCTATCCTTGCTATGTATGATTACAGAACAAACAAAGGAAAAGTGTGTTCTCCTTAGAAATATGAAACTGTTTTCAGTGTGATGATGTTGTTGACCACTTGAAATTGAAATTGTTCTCCTTTTCTCATTCAGCGATATCCCACCGATAAAGCCTACTTCATTGCCAAAGAGATTCTGACCACAGAGCGCACATACCTGAAAGACCTCGAGGTCATTACAGTGGTGAGTTATTCCCTTTGTACATTTCATACAATAAAGACTGCAATGATTGAAGTAGCCTGCAATAAACAGGACTTCATCCTTCTAAATTTCTTTTTACAGCATCAAAATCAGACTTGGAATTTAGAAAAATCATCAAATTTATATCACTGATTTTTTTTTTCCTGCCTCTGAGAATTTTTTTTTGCAGTATTGAAATATATTCAGTGTAAAATATTCTCAAAGTACTTTAAGGTGATAGTTTTCATTTGTCTAGTTATGTTCAAATGCTGAGCATCATCCTGCATTTGCTGAAAGGAAACGCCGGGGCCCCCTCTACTTGTAAAAGTATTCAACATCTCAAATATTCAGTGGAAAAATATTCAGCTTCTCAAAAAATTCAGTGCACAAAAGTACAATCTAAATAAAACAGTGTTAAATAATTCAATGTTTGTGGAAATTAAGTCGCCAAAAATTAAAGCTAAAACAATGAAGTGTCAAAAAATTCAGTGTCAACATCTGGCATTTGGGGGAAAAGTAATCAATTCCTGTCATTTCATAAAAGTCCAGTATGAGACTGACATATCATCAGGCAGGCTGTATATCACAACAAAAGCATAGATCAGTTTATTAATTATGTGAAAGGGAGAAACATAACTTTGAAAAATTTGGTTTGAATTGAGATTCTTCATTTTTTTTAAAGCGTAATCAATATTAATACATTTTTAATTGTCTAATTGAAATTGCTTGCAGTGGTTTCGCAGCGCTGTGATCAAAGAAAACGCCATGCCTGAAGGCCTGATGACCCTCCTCTTCTCCAACATCGACCCCATCTATGAGTTTCACCGAGGCTTCCTGAAGGAGCTGGACCAGAGGCTGGCTCTCTGGTAGGACGTCACTCAGGGTTTCTCTTCGTGGTTAAGATGCCTCAGTGTTTGGTGCTGTTATTATAGAGACTTCATGTCTCCACAGGGAGGGGCGCTCCAACGCTCATGTCAAAGGAGACTACCAGAGGATCGGAGATGTGATGCTGAGGAACATGTGCTCTCTTAAGGTGAGCCTGGTTTTCTGTTCCTGCTTACTGAAATTAATAACATTCCACTTTAACAAGACTATTTTTTAATCATGTGTTTCATATGCCCCTCAGGAATTCACCAGCTACCTGCAGAAACATGATGAGGTGTTAACTGAGCTGGAGAAAGCCACCAAGAGGCTGAAGAAGCTGGAGACGGTCTACAAAGAGTTTGAGCTGCAGAAAGTCTGCTACCTGCCCCTCAACACATTCCTGCTCAAGCCCATCCAGCGCCTCATGCACTACAAGCTCATCCTGGAGCGGCTGTGCAAGCATTACTCTCCATCCCACAGAGATCACGATGACTGCAAGGGTGAGTTTACTGCGGTTTATCTTCTTCATTTTAGTGCTCCCAAGCTGAAAAAAGAAAGAAAAAGCCCAATGCAGGGTCATCCAAAGTTGGCTTTTATTTGAAAAAGTCCAGTTTCAGTGTTTGTTTTTCATGTGTACACTTACATTTTAAGCCCTGTCAGTGTCAACTAAACTTGCGTTATACTACAACTTTCATAAACATGCAGTCAGACCGTCACTTTGTTGTTTAAAATAACATAACAATACAGAGAAGACAGAGTCATTGAGAAAGTTTGATAAGTAAAGGGTTGAAATAAACAATCAATTTTCACACAGAATTTGAGTACTTATGATTAAACTTGTTTTCCAGACCCTTAGAGGAGTTTTTAACCAATCAAAAACCAAACCTATGTAGTGATACTGCCATATGAGCCAAAAATACCTAAATAGCAGCGTACCTGAGTGTTCATATTTGGAATTTCCACACTTGTAACTGCTTCCATTCAGGCTGTAAGTGTCAGATATCAAACCTTTTGTCATGGTCCAAGGAAAAACTCACAATGAGACACATATTTTGTCTTGAAAGAGAGCAGGATCACATTTCTAGACCCAAACTTTCCATCCATGTACTGGAAAGAAGAATCAGAAAACCTTAGAAATATGATATTTGCAGAGGATTCCCAAATCAGCACAAACTTTAAGTCACTCGAAGGGTTTTGGTATAGGATTTTTGCTTGTTTTCTGAAGTGACCGTATCCTGATTTAAAGACACTAGTATATGTATGATGTGTTTTATTTTTACAGAGGCTCTGAAGGAGGTGGCTGAGATTGCCACTCAGCTCCAGAGCAGCCTGATCCGCCTGGAGAACTTCCAGAAACTAACGGAGCTGCAGAGAGACCTGATTGGCATCGAGAACCTGACAGCCCCCGGCAGGGTGAGTGCAGTGACACTGAGCTGAGGGTAGAGGGTGCTGGGACAAAGTTTAACACAGCATGTGACACCTTTTTTTTTTTTTTTCTGTTTGTTTGCAGGAGTTCATCAGAGAGGGATGTCTGTACAAGCTTACCAAGAAGGGACTACAACAAAGAATGTTTTTCCTGGTTAGTTTGAAACTCCTGCTGAAAATATGACGTTATTCCTGCTCCTCTGTCTGACACCATTCACCTCCCTGATTACTCTTTCTTTCAGTTCTCAGACATGCTCCTCTACACAAGCAAAGGTGTTACTGCAACCAATCAGTTCAAAGTGCACGGCCAGCTGCCCCTTCACGGCATGATCGTGAGTATCTCAGCTCTCAGTTTGTCCCTTTTAGTTTCTGACTTTAGCCCTGGGTTCACCACAGGAAGGATACTCAGTGTGTATGTAACAGGGATGCAAACTTGTCACCTTCCCATTTTAGATTCAAAATAGTTTGTTTCTGTGATTCATGCAGCTCTACAATAAAACATTTTCAGGGTGGGGTATTAGTCTGCTAATACCCGGCTCAGTTGTCATGATTTTAATGTACTTGGTGGAAATTTTCCAAGCTTTTTGGCCAATGTGCAAGCCATTTTTTTCCATCATTGTTATAATTGCACCCTCATGTAGGTTGTTTTAACAGCACTGCTATGTCGTTCTGCTGTTGCATGATTGTGTTGTGCCTGCTCTTAAAGTCACTTCCTGTCTAGTTTATATTAGATTGGCACTAAGACATCAGTTTGTTTTGAAAGTGGATGGACAATAACTATAAAAGTGACCAGCTAAATTAGTCAAAACTCACCTAAAACATGCAAATCTACAGCAGCAGATGTTTTAGCCTCACCAAGGTCTGCCACGCTTCTTTGCAACTCTCGATACAGGGTTGTGGAAATTTCTATACTACTGAACATAACAGGATACTACTGAAAAACACCTTTTTTAGCTGTGATAAGTTTGCACCCCTGAGGCTAGAAACATCAGTGTGATCTGATCAGTGTGTTCAGAAGGGGAGGGGCCTGGGTCTCCTAACTTTGCATGTCTCTGCTTCACTCCCGGCTGCAGCTCATAGTGCTCGACGCTCCGGTAAGTTCTCAGGGCTCTGCCAGCTTGGATGCCCAAACACTTCCCTCGTCCCATGTTTTGTAACTTAAAAAATGAAACACGTAGAAACAGAATCCAGTCAGTCCAGTGTCACCCTGGACTTTCTGCAGTCCTAGTGTCTTGTTTTGAGAAATGAAGCACCTCGTACCAACACTCTGACCTGTAGTCAGCAGGAGGAATGAAGTAGCAAAGCAGTTGACTAGAAAATGATCACTGAATTTAATATATATATATATATATATATATATAGTGAACCTTTTTTTGTCTTCTTTTGAGGGTGCAGTCATAACTTTTTTCAATTACCTCACATTCTTTTTAGAAATCGAAAAGTGCCTTTACACACTCCCCACCAGCTTACATGAATACTTAAGTAGTTTCAGGATAAAACAAATGAGCTGTGTTCATTTGCAAATAACAGTACAGAGCAGTTTGTTTGAAAGGTCTGATTTGAATAACAAATGTAATGTGCCTGCAGTCTGAACATAACCACAGACTCTCAAAGATTAGAGGTTCATTAGCAGCTCTGTCTGAATTTGTTTCCCCCTAAACTCCTCAGCTCTAAGTAATATTGTTTTGTGGTTCGATGCCTCAAATATTTTTCTTTGCATTTCTTTTCTCAGGTTGAGGAAAGTGAGAACGAGTGGTCGGTCCCTCACTGTTTCACCATCTACTCTGCTCAGAGGACCATTGTGGTGGCTGCCAGGTGAGAAGGGGGGTGGGGGTTGTAGTTAAACATAAAAAAATCAATAGACATTAGTGGAATACAAAGGTCATCTCAGCCGCATCAAGACCTGATGTTGCAAACTCAGGACAACTGTAAAAAAGTGGTAAAACAAAATGACATCTTTTTGGACTTTGGATCAGAGAGGACAATGTGTAGAGCTGGAAACAGGCCACGAATGGGGAGTAACATGCAGCACACACTGGATTTAAACCAAGGCTATCTACCCCAGGGCTTTTCTGATGGGACACGCAACTTGACTGCTCGGGATTCTCTAGGATGTCCAGATTTTATACAGTATTGCCAGTGGGCTGGCTCAAATATGGGAAAAAAATCCTGAATCTCTTAACTCCTGCTCAAAACAGTGATGTGTAGAGAACTTAGTGAAAGAGAGAGAGAGAGAGAGTCTCAAATTAGAGTATGATGCTCAATGCTTTACTCTTCTTTCACGACAGGTAGTCTAATAAACTTATTAAGCACTCTTTGTGGTGATTTGCTATTCCTTTTTTAAAATTTATTTCTAATTTTGATTGTGCATAGACAAGACAATGGAGGCTTAAACTGACCTCTGGGATTCACACTTAAGAATGAATGTCCAAAACTTTTCATTTTACATCGTTAACTTTGTCATCAGTTACATAATTCCTTATCATCTGCACTTAAGTTTGTGCATTAGAAATAAAGTTGACTTCTAACAAACATTTGATACACATCATCATAGAAAATTTATTAATATTCAAATAAACCATTAAGAGGAATCCCATTGTAAATAACTCTCCAGTCAGAGGAAAGTCTGTTAGTTCCCTAAAGAAAAAGTCTTTCTTGTTCTAATCACCTTAAGTTAAAAACTATGATGAAAATTTCTTGTAGTTGATATTGTCCTTGGCTGTAAATGTGTACCTCTTAATAGAGAAGACAGTTCATTTAATAGGTATTTCCACCTTTAAAGCTACACAGTTAATGTGAGTAGCTTCCATCATAAGTGTTTCACTGGGTTGTTGTTCTGTCTTCTGTTTGTGGTTTCAGCTCTAAGGTGGAGATGGGGAAGTGGATTGAAGATCTCAACTTGGCAATTGAAATGTCCAAGAAGTCTCAAGAAAAATCCAGCATCTTCCTGGATTCTGGACTCGGAGATCACTCCAACAGTAAGAGCTTCTGTGCACCTCTGTGTTGATAAGCACTGCTGTTACTTTACATCTGCACTTTGAGTGTGAAAGTGTGTGTGCTTCATGTGACGTTTCTGCGGTTCCCTCAACTGAATGAGTGATTTTTAATGAGCCTCTTCCTTCCCTGGGAAGTAGAACTTGGTTGGTTGTAAAGTTCATTCCTTCCTCCACAAAACTTCCTGCTCCCTCCTCCTCCTCCTTTTTCCTCAGGATCATCTGATGAGGTGTCTCTGGAGCAGGAGTCCGAGGATGACATGAACTCCTCCCGCACTTCACTGGACAAGCAGACACACCACCGCGCCAACACCACCATGCATGTGTGCTGGCACCGCAACACCAGCGTGTCTATGTCTGATCACAGCCTGGCTGTGGAGGTACTCCTCCCCTGCCCTACAGAGACACACGCTTACACTACTATACAGAAACACACACTGAGGAAGAACACAAAAAAGGCATATACTCATTTCAAACTTCTCGACATGCGTCAGACATCAATTACAAAACATGCATCCTTGGATTGGAGAGGAACAGCTTTTATTTCTCCTGGGTCCCCGAGTTTCTCTTTTTTAACCCTGACAGTGTTTCATATTCCTTTTAATCCCTGTCTTTCTCCTCTCTCTTTACCCTTCTTTGGTGTCTCCTGGATTGTCCTTTGTTCCTTATTTTAAAGGGATTGATCCTAACCAATAATGGGAGAGTAGCTGCTGGGTTGTATTTCCTCTGACACTAACATTCTTCCTCTGCAGACCTGGAGAACATCATTTTTCCTCTTTTCTTTCATTGAAGTTAACGCGCTAACACCTCTGCACCCTTTTTCTCTTCCTTCTTTTTGTCTCCTCACCCTTTCAGTCTTCAGCTCTCCCGCTGTCTCACCAGAACTTCCTCCTCGTTATCTCCTCGGTCAGGGTCAGAGACCAAACACCATCACGCATGTTTGCTGGTACCGAAACCAGAACCTGTCTCTCACTGATTACCTACGCATGAACCAGGTACTAGAGCCCCCGCAGGTTGAAGTCAATGACCAGAAGAGAATCTTCACTTTCTTTGTTAATAGCACTGCAGGGTGAAAAGAGCTGGATCTATATTTAATCACATTAGAAAACGAACAATAAACAGTGAAGTTTTTCTTTATTTGCACATCATATTAAATCTGCAACGTCTCAGGAGATCTAAATGATAATAATCGCTCTCATCTTCACATGCACAACCAAACAAATACAGCCAAACATAAACACAGTAATAGATAATAACAGAGTTAAAAAGAGGAAAGAAAAATATTCAACCAGGGCAGCTTCTCTCTGCTTAAGAAAGGACCAAGAGTCATTTTAGTCTTTAGAATCAGAACCCAATTCATTGCCAATAGTTTTTACATTATAAGGATTTTATCTTGGTCTGTTGGTGCAAATAGTTTAAAAAAAACACAGAAAAAGTAATTTTTAGAACATTTAAAGTGTTTGCATGCAAAAGTGAAAAATAATTGTTCTGAAGTAAAATGTCTAAATGTACAAAAACATCATCACAGAAAGTGTCTGAGGTAAACAAGAATCTCCTTTCAATTCGACAAATGTGCAAATGTGAAAAGGAACCAAGATCATTAGAAATTCTTCATACAGCTCAAAAATCCTGCTCAGTTTTTCAGATGTATTACTTTTGAATCTTTAAATCTTATGTTGTGCACTGTTTCATAATTATGAGAATGCAGGACTTGGATGTTTTAATTGTGTTTTAAAAGCTCCTTAAAGCAACTAACAGCCAGATTAAGATTGAAACAGATTGTCTGTTTTATGATGATGTGAATATAACTGTAAGTGAGCACAGCAGTAATGTTGGCAAAGTCCCCCATATACAAGAAAGCAACTAACAAAAGTCCACTGGGTCATTGTTTGCCGTTATTTTGTTTTGTTTAAGGAGAACTGTAGTATTAAAATCAACATGTTCAATATGCAAAAGTCAAAAATATTAAAAGGCCAAGAAAGCAGTTTAACTCCAAATGAGAATGAGACTTTCAGCACTCTCAGATCAGACCTTTTGAACTGGCTTGTTAATGTTGACTAAGAATAAATACATTTCTTACTCTTCCATGTAATAAGAGGCAAACATACTGAATAATTATGTCTTTAAACCCATCATTAGCAAATATCAAAGTTTCTGAATGTCCCTGGGCGTCTTTCCAAAACAACAGGATTTATCTTCGCGCTAGAAGAACAGTGTACACAATAAGTTTGATCAGCACTTTAGTGAAGTATGATGTTCTAGTTGAATACCAATGAGGTCTGAGAGGCTGCAGATTTTTTGCTTTAGTCCATGTTGAGCCACAAAGGGAAAAATAAAGAGCAAACTTCCCCTCAAATATTGTGGGGTTTTTTTCCAGACTTGTTTAAATGTTGTCCAGAGAAAGCAAAGTGTTGTCTTTCAGTTTGAGCCTTGTAGTATTTCCACAAACCACCAACACACATACACACACAACCACACACTGATTGACCTTTTCTGGTTTCAGAGCGCATGTCAGCTTTCCAACAGCCCTAATCACACACACATCTCTAGAATAGAAACATCACAACTTTGCACTCATACACAACCACAAGTCATGTCTTCTTCAATTAATCGTGAGATACTGATCACACTTCTCGTATAACCTTTGCTTTCTTCTATTTCCTGTGAAGAACCAGCTCTCAGGTTACCTCCTGAGGAAGTTCAAGAACAGTAACGGCTGGCAGAAACTCTGGGTCGTTTTCACAAACTTCTGTTTGTTCTTCTACAAAACGCATCAGGTCATTAGACACATCCTGAAGTTTATTATTTCACTAAAATAAAAAAAAGAGATTAAGCATACAACTGAGGCAGATGGATTGTTTTGAAATAAGAGTTTTTTTATCTGGCTGCAGGACGACTTCCCTCTGGCGAGCCTTCCTCTGCTGGGCTACACCGTCAGCACCCCTGAAGAGTCTGACAGCATCCACAAGGAGTACGTCTTCAAACTGCAGTTCAAGTCCCATGTTTACTTCTTCAGGGCTGAGAGCGAGTACACCTTTGAAAGGTAAATGACTTCACTCCAAGAATACAAACTTACACATTTCACAGATCAGCTTTACAACCATAGTTCTGGTTTCATGAGCCTCCCTTTTTCCAGAAACCTTAACAATAGGCTGTAATAACTGCATCAGAGCATTCTGGGAAATTCTCTCGATCAAAAGCAATCCTTCCACGTGATCACTTCCTTCCATCTACACTTTGCATGATTGAGCCATAATAGCACAAACTAAGACCAGCAGTTCAAATGTTCAGCAGATGTGACGGCTTTGAAGAGAGAGAGCTTTTTGACTGTCACTATTGGACAAAAATGTATCTGCACTCGTCCTATTGTCAGAAACTATATATACTGTTCTTAGTGGTTCTACACATTTGCTCCCACATATCCATCTTAAGGCCTAGTTTACTGAAGGACTGTGGTTTTAGTGCACACCTAAGGGTTAAATGCACCACAAATAGCAGTTGAACCATTAAGAGCAATTATGGGTTCACAAGGTGTAAAAGTGGCACCGTCCTTTGCCAATGAACGTAATATTAAACAAACATTGTGTTCAAAGAGCTATGCACAGTGAGAGTCAATGTTTACCATGAACTGAAAGATGTCGGTATTTGTAAAGTTGTTACGCCCGAACAATTCATGACAACAATTCCATCTCTGAATGTCATAAAAAATGACACATCTGTGCATAAATATGTTTCATCATCCAGGGTTAAATCAGTTAAGCACAGAGTTTGTCACCGGATCACATCCACGAACAGAGGGCACCATCCCTCAAACTTGTAAACATGTTCTCGGCAGGATCATTTGGTTCTTTGTTTTTGTTTGTTGGTTTTTTTAACAGTTAAAAATAATTTTCATGACAAAAATCTTTTATTCAGAAAATGAAAAACAAAAACACGAGAAAATATTTCAAGCACAAGTTGTTCTTCGTGGCTCAGTGAAATGAAAGAACTTGGTTGTTTCATTTTGAACATTATGTTTATCCCCCCTGATTTGAGTCTACTCTACAACGCACCAGTAAGAAGTGCCCCCCCCCAACATTCATTGAGCTGATCTGTATGTGAACAGACTGCATCTCTCAGAATGAGATCATCTCTGCATAACAGAGTCTCATTTCCACATTTCTGTACCAAGCACGCTCCAAGTCTAAAGTCCAATTTTTTTGGTCAGTGTGAGCGATCCGTACCATGTTGAGGCACACTTCAGAGTGGTTTTCTCCACACTTCATGCATGAGCACAGGCAAGGTACACAACAAGGGCATATACCATCATTTCTGTCTGTTGGGTGCACCTACTAAATTTAAATAGAAAACTAAATTTGTCCATATATAAGCCACCATTGTCTATAAGTGTCAAGAGTCCTATTTTAACATGGAATATTTCCACAAAGATGTCACACATCTATGGTGTAAACAAGAGAGGGAGAGGATACAACAAATTAAGTGATGCATATTTATTGGTGCTCTAATCAGCATTAATCAGCTCTTAGTGAATCCACCCCTGAGTCTTTACTGTACACTTCAGAGGTGGTCGCACCATTCCTCTGGAACAAATCCAGAACTTTCTGTTCCCATTATTCATGCAGGGCCAAGGTTTAAAAATACCAGCATCATTTATTTTCCAGTGATTTAGGATTGGTTTTAAAAGCCGCCTGCTGTCTTGTCTCCACAGATGGATGGAGGTGATCAAGAGTGCAGCCAGCACCACAGGCCGAATGAGCCTGCTCATACCTAAAGGAGGTCCCATGGAGATCAACGGAAACTGAATCAAACATCCTACATCTGGAGGCTGGGCCTCTGGTGCGGCACAACAAGCTTACAGTCTCACTGTGTAATTTTGGAGAGATGATCTGAAGCATGACTGACTGATGCTGCCAGGTTACGTGTTAACATTGCTCAGTGTGAGGATTTAACTGTACTGGTCGTTGTTTTTTATCTTGGTAAATGCTGTAAATGATAACATTTGTTCCTGAGAGCAGGATATAATGAAAGGGAGACATGTATATTTTGATCCGTTTGCATGTGTAGCACTCATGACATAGACTGATGGGAAATACTGTTAAATGGGACCAACTCAAGCACAAAGAGTTTGAATTCAGGCAGTTTGAAGGACTTTTCTCTTCAGCTAGTGATGACTGAAGCTTTGATCGGTGCAGCACTGTGTTCTACGACTTTGACTGGGATGATTTGCAGCATGTGGAAAATGAAGGTAAAGGATAGTTTTGAGAGAGTCAGGTGAATGTGAGACGGAGACAGGCAGGCAGACAGAAGGATCATGGGAAGTTGAAAAATGTTTACGAGTAACTTTTAGAGCAGCATGGCAAGTTTTGAACAAACCATCACAAGCATGTGTTTTTGATGTTTAAAGGATGTTCATAATGTACAAAAGGGAGCTGTGCTGCTTCGATCTCCTCTGTTATGGCCAGTTTGGTGCTACATTTCTGTCTTTAATATCACATGTAACCAAATGTATCCTGTTTTTATTTGATTTGATTTTTTGTTTTTTTGCATAGGGATAACAGCTTGAAGACATCCTGAGTAGTGTTTGCTTATGTGTATAAAGTTTGTCCCTCTAAAAACAAAGCAGAAGAGCGTACGATGGTGTTTTGGTACTCGCTGTGTGTCAGACTGTTTGAGATTAATGGGAGCTGACTTATTTGAGACACCAGTCAAGCTAATTGTCAGTTATTTAGTGCGCTACATGCATCCAAGGCATTATTTGGTTTATCTGTATTAAGACTGGAATCTCTACCCTCTGTGAGTGTGTGAACGTGTGTGTGTGGAGAGGCCCCTGGAGCTGTAATATCAGGGTGATGATGGAGGTCATCTCCAAACTGTCTGATATTCAGCGTGTGTGTGTATGTGTGTGTGTGAGAGACTTCCTGTTGCACGGTATGCTTTTCAGTAAGTTACTCCTATTTATTGTCCAGCATGTCGTCATGCTCCTGAACGCCCTCATGTAGTCTTTGTGTTATTCCATCAAAACCCTAACAAATAAAAGTTTCTCTTGATCACAGTTGTTGTACTCACTTTGTTTTGCAGATGTATCAGAAAACACTGTGTCTGCAGTGTTGGAGCCAAACTACACCCCTTCACAACCTGCTGTTTCTGCTATGGAAGTGGCGTTTTTTTCCTTTAATTCAGACGAGTTAGCGTTCTTTAAACTCTGAGTCAAAACTCTAAGCAGCAAACAAATGTCTGGTTATTCTGTGGTCAGAATTGATCCTGCATCGTGTACTCAAATTACTCACAATTCTGACGGTATCATGACCTTTACAGAGTGAGCGGTGTTTTGGAATAAAGAGTGACCATGTTAACTTGCGACTTCAGCTGAACACGGTGGTGATAAACGGGTCACACTGTACGCTGAAACAATTTTTTTTTTTTATTACTTTCTTTTGTTTATTTATATGTAAACACATTTTTTATAACATTCATAAAACAGACAAAAATGGCAGGGGAAAATATTACAAGTCGAGTTGTCTTACAAATGATTTTTTTTTTTTTTCTCCTTAGAATGACTCCTCTCAATTTTTAGTGTCACTTGTCCTGTTCCTATAAATCATCCATTTTGTCCATTTTGTCCTCCAGTTGGGCCTTTTGCAGTCTCAATAAATGTGTTAGTCTCTCCATCAAGTAAATGTCCTCCACGGTCTGGATCCATTGTTCCATAGTTGGGGGATCAGCTTGGTACCACTTCCTAGTCATAGTCTTTTTACAAGCCACAAAAAGACAAAAATTTTTAGCAAATAATGATCTTCTCCATGAATGTGTTCAGGTTTAAAGTTACATAAGTACAATATAGTAGCATTCAACGGTTTATTATATCCCATTATTTTATTAATTTCTGTACTAATCTTTTCCCAGTAGTTTCTTATTTTTGAACACTTCCAAAATAAATGACTATGACAAACACTTAATGATCCACAATTTCTCCAACATAGGAGCTCATGGTTCAGGTATTTACTTTTCATTTTGGGTGTGATGAAAAAGCAGATCAAGTTCTTCCATTAGAACTCCCTCCATTTCTGAGAACAGGTGGTTGTTTGGTGGTTTTTTCACATATTCTGCCAATCATTATTTGTTATTTCTGTAGCAAGTTCTTTCTCCCATTTTATCTTTATGTGTTCTATTGAATATCTAGTATTCAATAGAATCACTTGGTTGAATTTGGATATAAGTCTCATCGTCTTTCCTTCATATGCTTTATTAATAAATTTGATTGTTGTGTTCTCTTCCATGGAGGGGTTGAAACAAATTTGTGCCAGGATTGACCACACAATTTTTTTTTTTTTTAAAGGTAGGGTCTGCAGGATGTTATGTTTCATCTTTTACTCTTAATTTGGGGATCTGTTAATAAAAGTTATTTGAATAACATGTAAGAATGCTGCACAATTAAATAATGAAATCTACATTTTAGCACTTATCTTAATCTTAAGTGTGATGAAACAAAAGAAAGTTGAGCTGCTCTGTGATTAAACATTGATTAACACTGGGCGTCTCTGCCTGCTTCTCCACGGTATTAACAAGATTGTGCATATCTGTCAGCAGTCATAAACAAAGTAGGGCATTCCTCAGGCATGTCTTAACAGTGTGAGCGGAGGGTGGGGTGTCTTCCCCAGTAGTGACAATATCACTCCTCGGCTGAGCTTTCAAAGGGTTTTCTGTTAGGGAGTGGAGAAGGTGTGGAGCTGCTGCCTGTCTGCTGTCAGAGTTTACTGTACATTTTACACCAGAGAGTCAGAAATACTGCTTATTCATTACTTCTGTCACTGTGTGCAGATCAAATAGGAGGTTATTTCACAGTTCTCATTGAATAAGTTTGCGCAGAAATCATCCTGACAGAAATGGAGAATGAAAGGGTTCAGTTTCTGATAGTGGTTTTTCTCTGATCACAGCTGGGTCAGTGTGTCACAGAGGGAACATGAGATAACTCAACTTCCTCATCTGAAATACAACATAATGACCTGACACACACTCCTGACTGTTTGTTTTCACTCTGTTTCCTCCTGTTTGAAGTTCAGTTCCCATCATGCCTCATCAGTTTACACCTACAGACAAGTAGCAGCCAGCCTGGTGCCACCTGAAGATGATAACATCTCTCTGACAACAACGCTAATAACTCTTCAAAAACATGTTACATCTCTGACTCGCTGCTAAGATACGCTGATTGGTTAATACGTTTTGTTTATGTTTCATAAACAGATGAAAGACTGATAACGGTAGTAAATTCTCCAACTTTTGACTTTGTTTTGACACTTTCTAATGATGATTCTGTCTTTATGTTTTTAAATATTTGGACAAACAATGGTCAGATTTTCACATAAATGGTCTTGATTTCAGTCAGCAGTCAGTTTAAGGAAAGTCTCATGTTTTTATTTTAAAGGTATACAAGCCAAATTTTCTTTTATAGGGTTTGAGGTGATTAATCTACTTGGAGTTTATCTGAAAAAAAAGCCTGATGATGTTTTACAGGTAAGATAAATCTACTAACATACAGACTGAAGGCTTGCACTGAGGAAGCTAGTGTTTACAAGTTAGAGGTGTGGCATCATGGGTAGTGTAGTGTGATGCTTTGTAGGAGTTTGATTTGAAAGAAGAAAAAAAGAGAGCTCATTTTGTAAATATTTTTTGAATGTAATTTTGAATCTGCCCCATTATACCACTCATCTCAAGTTTTTACAATTTCAACTCATCGAAGCTTTTGTCTGAAGGAGGAAAGAAATTGAGGGAGTGAAAAAACAGCAGCAGGTCCAACCAGACACAGGTGCACAGATTTAATCCTCTGACTCTTAAATTATAAATTGTGAGACTCTTATTTGAACTGACAGGGTTTTAATGTGGGGACTTTTACCCTCAATAAAAATGTATGTGCATCTCAACCTTAAGAAATTAACATCACTTTGATTAAACAGACTAAAATTAATACTGGTCACAGGTGTCAATAGCATTTACATTCATGACTCAGGTTGAAATGTAGATTTAAGGGTTTAAAAGCTGAAGTATTAATTTGCACTTTTTACTCAAGTAAAAGTATAAAGTACTGGTTTCAAAACTACTTAAAGTTTAAAAGTAAAAGTGATTGAAGGGGCTATTAAAATGTTGATGCTGAAAAATGTACCTGTTTTGGTCATACTTATGCCTTTTGAAAATGAATGCATTTTAGTACAACACAAATACATACAAGAATCACATATGTGTATTACTGAGCATTAATGTGTCACATGGACCAAATTTTAAAAATTGGCTGTTTAAAAGGGGAAAGAAGGATTCTGAAATCAGATTAGGTCATGTAATCCAATTTTAGTTTTAATCTGAATCAATCACTCAGTTTGTGTTATTCAGAAGTTTTCAACAGGATTTGAAGAATATTTATCCAGAAACACAGGATGGTCCTGATCCCATTAAGGGACGGGATTTCAAGGTGGATTTCAGGAACAAAAGGGATTAAAACTTTAAATTTGGTCCAATAATCGAACACTTGTATTGTTCAGTGTATAAACTTTTATTTATATTTTGCACTTGACTTGTGTAACAGTTACAGTGATAAAGCCAATAAAGTAGACGGAGGCTACCTGTGAAGCCTTTCAATATGGAATGTAAAAAAAAATAAAAATGATCTTGACCCCATGAAGTAACCCCTCGAAAAAGATTTTAATACCAAACAAGTATAGTGTGTTCATTCTTTCAGCCATTCATCACTGTGTTTTAATTACAAAGAAAGAATGATCAGAGATGAGTCAGTCAAGTCATTTCTAATAGTTGCATCCCTACTATGTGTTCAGTTTGTCCCTTATTCTGACATTAAGATTTTTTTCATTTAGGACGTTATCAAAATATTCTTGATGTATTTGTTAATGTACATTTGGTTTTAAATGTTGTGGCTCAGATGAGGGGTCAAAGTAGGAACTTTAAATGGAAGTGAATGTTAATGTTAATTTTTTGTGTTTTATCTCAAAATAAGAAACACTTCAAGTGAGCCCATGTTGGCTCTTTGACCTTGTCTTTCACAGAGTTGTCAGCACATATTGTCCCATTAGGAGATCTGGTTATCCAGATATGATTATCTGAAAAACAGTGAATCTCAATCAGGGTGATCCAATTCAATGTAGCTTTGAAAGACTGGCATATAACTAAGACAAGAAACCTGATCCTGGATACCAACAAATGGGATTTTCAGATCTGGATCATTTTAATCTTAATTATATTTTTCTAACATCTGGCCCCAGATGTTAGGAAAACAGTAATCTCAGATCAGAGCTTCTGTTTTTATTTTTCAGACACACCTTTCATAGATTTCGCTTTGACAATCATCTGAGATAACACTGAGTCATGTCCTCAGTGTGTGTGTGTTGGTGTGAGTGTGTATGAGTTGGGATAGGGGCGGGGGAGAGGGGCGGGGCTTATATTAGCCCTGTTATCTCCGCCTTTGGACTACACAACAAGTGCCCTTAGAAGGCAAGCCTGTCAGACTATAAACCAGGGAGCATTTTTTACGTGTGCACTGCCAACCTAGAGTTCAGAAAAGTCAGAGATCAAATCCACTTTTTTCTGCTCAGTGACCAACAACATGCTGCTGCTGTAGAGCTGTGCTTTACTGGAGGAGGTGTGTGTTTGGCGCATGAAGTCAGGGGTAAGTGCAAATTAATGATCCCTACATTCATTAAAAACTGGTGTGGAGACATTAAGAGAAACTTTATGGAGTCGTACAAAACTTTTTTAGTCTTGCGTAAAAGTTTCCTGTGCGTAAACGTCCTCTTATCCAGACTGTGCTGCTTCACCAACACTGTCCGCTTTATTCATGCTACCAAAAGATGTCCACTCTCTAATCCGCTCCTTTTGTAATGCAGGATCATCTCCAGGGGTCTTCTCTTCTGGAGAGCGAGGCAGAGAGGGGCTGAGTGAGTGACCGCTGTGAGAGGCGGCGGAGGCGGGGAGGAGCGCAGCGCAGTCCGCGGTGGATGACGGGGGGGAGGGGGGGCATGGAGATGTTGCGCCGCTCCTCTGTGTTTGCCTCTGAAGTTTTTGACCGCTCACCCACCGACAAGGAGCTGGTGTCCCAGGCCAAAGCGCTGTGCAGGGACTACATCCACTCCAGGCTGAACCGCGCAGGGATTGGCTGGTCTAAGCCCGAGCATGGACTGGCTGCGTCAGGTGGGACACTGGGGGAGATCTCATCCGTTCTGCTGTGGCTGGGTGAGTCAGAGGGACCAACACAGGGGGAACTTACCTTCATTGATACTCATCTTCATTGATACAAGACGTGTAGCTGTCCTTTCACCCATTATGTTGTGTAGAAGTAACTGGAATTTATGGAAGCTCATTTCCACCAGTTAAAAATAAAAATGAAAACATGGCTTTGCTGAGATTTTTTTGGCATATTTTTAGTAATTTTTTAGATAAAATGGTAAAATTATTAAAAATAGAAGCAATTTTGAAGTAAAAGTCAAAACTTAAAGATTGATTAAAAAATTTTGAGGAAATATTGTCAAACCTTGGAGATGATTAAGTCAAAATTATAAACTAAATTTTGGGATAAGGGTCAAAAGTATGTGACAAAAAGTCAAAATGTTAAGACTAAAAAGTAAGGGATTTTTAGATTGTTCAGTCGAAATTTAAAAAAAATAATGTTGCAAAAAAGTCAAAGTACAAGATAAAAAGTCAAAATTTTAAGACCATAAAGTCAAAATTTTAAATAATAAAATCAAAATATTAAAAAATGGATAAATTGAGATAAAAGTCAAAATTATGAAGAAAAGAGTCAAAATTCAAAGATAGTTTTGTCAAAATTATAAATAAGAAAAAATGTTGAGATAAAAGTGAAAAGTATGAGATAAAACCTCAACATTTCATTATAAGAAAAGACTTAATTATTAAAAGAATCGGAAAAAAGACGTATAAATCAGAATTATGAGATAAAAAGTTGAGATCTCATTTATTTGACAATTTAATCTTTAAATTTAGACTTAATATGGACAGAAAAAAAAAAAAAAAAAAACCCTCAACAATCCCGGTTTTTCATTTTGATAAGACTTATTTTACCTTATTTGCTCTTGGAAATTGGCTCCTATTGAATTGACTGAAAAAAAAATAGAAATAGCAGCTTGTTATTTTCTGCAGGCCAGTAATATCAGCTGATGAAGAGCCATCACAGGTTTATGGTATGGATATTTTCTGATATGTAAGCTATATTTGTCAACAATAATGAAGTTTTCTAGTGTTTTAGTTGCATCAGTAGCTACAAATTGGCAATTTAAAAAAAGAAAATGTTTCAAAATGTACCGTACGTTTTCTTCAAATATTTCTGAATTCAGTAAATAATTTGCTTGAAGCTCCTGTGAGCTTAAGGCAAATCTGTAACAAAGAAACACCTTTTAAAAAAAAAGTCAAAATGAGTAAACTATAGTTTTGCAAACCATGCGGGGAAAAAAAACCCTGCCTAGCTTGACTTCTATTCAAATATCTGAAACAAAGCTGGAAGAAGTGACACTTTTTAAGTCTTATCCATTTACAATAGTCACATTCTTTAAGGATTGCCCAAGTTCACACAAAATTCAACGTAATATTATATCATTTATTTTTTAGTCTGCAATTGATGCTGATACCAGTATATGATGAACAAAGTAAGAAAAAACAGCTTTGTAAAGAAAAATTAGTTAAATTATTATTCAGTTTAGTGCTGCTGCAGGGTAGATGTCACATGCTATTGTTAACAGCACAGAAACTTACTTTTCTACACATTTTGATCCCAAAGATTAATAAACTGAGATGCATTTAACATTTAAACCGTGAGATTAGGTCTGAAACAATATTGTACATGTAATGGACTAAATTATTGTCAAATCAAATCGAAGTGATTTTTCCTGAAGGAGATGTGAGGATAAAGTTTCGCCATACCATTATTGAAAAATCAGTGCACGATACACATAAATGATACACATTGAGTTGAAATTTTTTTGTTTTCAACATGTAAAAGAAAAATGAAATCAAAAAGTTTTAAAAACAACACAAAACAACAACAAAAATGGTTCAGTACTGATTTTTTCCATTCATTTGTGTGAAACAAAGTTGGAAGAAGTAACAGGTATTTAATCTTATCCCTTATATCGATTGAAATCATTTTCTTCTTTCAATGATTACCCAAGCTCATATTTAAATATTTAAATTATGTATAAATTCAATGTTATTCTATATTGTTTGTTTTTTACTTTTTATCTTAACATAATAATACTGCATGGATACAAATTAGTCAATACAAATTACAAAATTGACTAATACAGACCACTTACCTTTTCATACCTGAGTGTTGATAATAAACTTAAGTTGTTTTTATTGGCAGCAACTGGTAGAACTTCAAAACACATTTCTCTGTTGTTCTCGTAGGTAGAGAGTATTGACGTCAGCACTTCTCAGTAATGATCTTGTATGACACATTTTCTGCGTTTGATGTGAGGGATCGTCTTTCATTTCCTCTGGAAAACCTCGTAGGCATGCCTGGGATTCCCTGGAACATCAGAAAATAGTTTACTCAAGCCATATTTCAGGGCTTGGATGTTTGCCCGGTATGAAACGATAACTAAAACTGTGAGGTTTTCAATCCACCCCCAGATAATCATTAGATTTACTGGAAACTCAGAGCTAACTGAATAATGTCTGAAAAAAGAAGGTGAGTTTCAGGGAGGTGGAAATATGTGGGATCACTCTCCTGAAGAACGTCTCTGTGAGCTCAAAGCTGTTGTCAAAACAGGGTGTGGAAACCTCCGAGCCAAGAATCCTCTGAATAGATTAGATTAGTTACTCTTGGACTTTGTTTCTTTGAAAGTCGACTTTAAGTGGAGTCATCTAAGTTAAAACAACATCTATGGATGAAGAAGGATTAAAAGAAACAGTTTGTGTTTTAATCATCATGTAGTCAGAGAGATATAAACATACAGGGATGATGTTTTGACTGAGTCCTAACTTGGGCACAGTCTAACTCAGCTTTGAACATAAATACACACATTCACAAGTGACTCGCTTTTATCTGGACTTTTGTGTATATATTTTTCCCTGTGATAGCCAATACCACACATCTGCTTACAGTGGACGCCACAACAGGTCCTGTGAGGATTTAATACATAATCTTGAAAAAGTTCCACTTTCAAATATTTGCCTGTTCATAAGCCCCAATTTAAAACTGAATTTATAATCAGGACCAGACATTGATTCATCCTAAATGATATTTATTAAATTCTGTGGAGGACTTGACCAATCCCTTCACAGCACAAACACCAAAAGTCTCTTTGATGACACTTCACCAGCCGGCAATGGGCTCTGGAGCTGAACTGTCTGACAGAAAAAGGAGGTCAGAGCAGAAGAAAGCTAAACAGGAGAGTGATAGAGCATGGGCTAAAACATGGGTTAAGATGTTTGTGATAATGTTCGTTCCAGCCCACATGCAGCAGTTAAATTACAGTGATCTGTCCAAATATGAGAGTTAATCATTAAAATGAAGAATTAGGTTATTTTTACTCTGCTTGGTGAGGTTGGAGTTGGTAGATGAGCACTGGTAGGACATAATTTGGGTTCACTAACATCACAGCCATGTCTCAGTGCACCGGGCTGTGAGTAACACTAAACCGATGGTCTGCTCACCCTCTGGACACTTGACTACAAAATGAGTTTACAAAGTTTGATTGTTGTCACCCTTCAAACAACAGCTCCACATAACTACAAATAAATTCATCATGTTATGGCTTTGCATCCTGGGAAAAGTTGTTGAACAAAGATAAGAGGATCTGCTCTCTATTCATTTGCTAAAAAAAAAAAAAAAGTCAGGTCCTTAACATAGAGGGTGGTAGTGCTCATGGGAAACTGAGTCTTTATCTCACAAAAACACCCTGATTCTGAATAGTCTAAACAGCGCCTTAAATCAAACATGAAGTGGGATCAAACTGTTTCCCTTAAAACGTCATGTCTTTTAATCCACATGATCCACAAAGTTTTAGAAGCTCATATTTGCCAGATTTTTCGATTTTTACCAATTGACAGAAAATCTGCAAAGTCCCATTGAAGCTAAGTCCAATCTTGTGGTCCAACTTACTTTTGATGATAAAGATTTCACATGTCAACGAGTGAGTTTTCAAGAATTTTTATTAGTGAATTTTGACAGAGTAGCACACTAGCTTTATCCTGTTTCCAGGCTTAGCTTATAATAAATACTAGAAAAAGGTAACATTCAGCCTGATGGAAATAAAGTACACCCACCACCAGTCTTTAAGCTCACTACCTTTCATTTTTATCACAAACAATAAGTCTTTATTTCATTTTTTTACAGGAGTAGTCATCATGAAACTGTGTTAAAACAACTGACTTCTGTTTGTGTCCAGGTGATGAGCTGGAGTACCTCCGACCCAACGTTTACCGCAATGTAGCGCGACAGCTCAACATCACAGTGGCCTCAGAGAGTGTAGTTTCAGATGCCTTCCTGGCTGTGGCTGCAGACATTTTCTCCACAGGTAGGAAGATAAATCTTACTGTGATTGTTCTGTTATAAAAGGTCATGTTTCAGATACATTTACTTCCCAGGGGGCAGCTTCCGTTTGTTTTATCTGAGCTGCACACACAGACTGATATGAGCTTTAAAAGTGTTGTTTTTTTAAGGAAGTTCTTCATTTGGTTGTTTTTGTTGAGGAGGAACTTTAAAGTTTGAGGCAAAGATGATAAAAATACACTTTAGAGAACTCATGTTAATGGTGTCATTTATTCTTAGCTGAACAGTTTGAGAAGTTACCAGATTTGCTTTCAGAAGTGACAGTCCTCTTCATGTTGACACCAGGTGAACACAGAGCCTCAGTGAAGTCTGCTGTAGTTATGACCCTCCTACAGGAAAGAAACACAGAAAACACTCACTCCATATTAGGTCAAGTTGTTGCTGGAGCGAGTGATTGTTGGAGACAGTTTGGACCCCACCCATAGAGCTCGTACGTGAGCTTGAGCTGGTGTGCTCCTCAGGGAATGTGACAGAGCAGTCTGCTGGAAGGTAATTAGACACAAACGAGGCCGAGCTGCTCTGTGGTTTGTGCAGTGATTACTGACTCATCTACGCACAGTAACATGGAAGAGCACCTACCTTTGTTCAAACACATGGTGGTTGTTACTTCCCTTTGGGCTTCATCAGGTCTGATATTTACTCTTACGATCGACATGATCTCATTAGTGAGATATGTACAATTAGCTGATGTTTATCTGTCACTTGGTATCAGTTTAATGCTGACAGGCTGGCACACCTCAGTGCTGAGTCAGAGAAAAGGTTTCTCTACTTTTGACTTCATAAAGTTTAGTTAGTTATCTGACTGTCATCATGCCAAGAACTGAAAGAAATAAGTCTGTTGTTCTGAAATTCATTCATTTATTCATTTATTTAAAGGGACAGTGCATCTAACTACACATTTCAGCCTAGCATCTATGTAAATATGTCAGAATTAGACATCAGACTAATGTCTTTCTGTGTTCTACAATAGGTTGAAGAAGAGTCATCTCTGTCTTCAAGAGAAAACTAAAACAGTTACTATTGTCTAAGTATCTCTGATTTACTGGTTATATCACTGCATCCACGAACAATATCAGGGTCGTCTGCTACTTTTTCGTTTCTTTTTTCATTTTCTTTCTCTTTTTGTTTTCTTTTCTTTCTGTCTGTATTTGTGTTGTTATTTTACTTGTGTGCTCCTGCTTTATTTTTGGGAAAACGGGCCCCCTGCTACAAGCTTTAAATAGCTTCTTTGGGGTCACCCTTTCCACACATCCACTGTGACAACTATTGTACATATGTATAAGCATATGTTTATGTATGTGTATATGTATGTGTATATGTATATGTATATGTATATGTATGCATGTATGTGTATCAGCGCTCGCCAAGGTTGATGTGTGTGAATAAACTAAACTAAACTAAACTAAACTAAGAGTAGGGATGCACAAATCCCATTCTCTTATACCCAATATCAACTCTGTAACCTGGACTTTGAGATCAGCTTTTTGAATGGGAGTGTCTGTGGTTTCTGGCTTCATAGTTTTAACCCAGATGTTGCGGCTTGATTCCAACTTGACTGAAAAGTATGTTGAGTTGGTATTTCCAATACGGTGCCTGCTGACGATAGTTTTCAAAACTCTTCCTTAGAAACAGATGAGTGGTGTCACGGAGACTACATTCATGCTCCAAAATCAATATTTTCCAAAAACAATACCAGGCAACACTGATATGATCTGTGACTGGTGTTAGTTTAACCTTTCTAAATATGAGGATATAACTGAGAGAATTATGTTATGGCATCTTCAGGCTTTTCTGACTTTGTAAACTAAAATGAAGTATTGTGTTGAAACTGGCTGTCTTATTAGTCTATGAGGTTATAAATGTGTTGTAAGTAATTCTCCAACACTAACAGGAATAACAGCTGAACTATAAACCTCAGCAGTAGAGAAGTGAGGAATTAAACATTAACATATTTTGGTCAGAGTTGTTGGCAAAACAAGCCTGAAAAACCCATAACTGCTGAGCTGCTGTAGTTATTTTCCTTCATGCAATTTTAGCTCTTCTGAGAAAAAATGTACAGAACTACTAGTATTGATGGTGTCATATATGCACGTGGTCGTTGTAAAAACAGATTTTACTGAACTACCTTCTTATGCATAATGAACTCCTCTCTTGAGGGGTTATCGACAGATGTAACTGGACTCTCCTTTTCTTTTACATGTTTATTACACACACACATATACATAACACAAATACCCACACACTAGTCTAACGGCACTCTTAACCGTCTGATGCATGAATTATGAAAGTCAGTGTCAAGATTTTCCCCTTGAGGGTTTTTTTTTTTTTGTCTTAAGCCATGAAAAAAAGTTTTCCATTTTTTGTCAAATATTTGTAACTGAGCATTCAACATAAAACATTGTGAACTTAATGTAAATATGAATTATTTTTTTGTTTGACTTCTTTTCTTTCTTTCTTTCTTTCTTTGGGGTAATTTCATGAATAATCTTTTTTCATGCTTTGCAAAACATTTTAACGCTCTTTCATCCATTTTTAACACTGTATAATTTCTAGTTTATAAGCTTTTTCACCCTCAAATGTTTGTTTGTAACTTTTCAAAAAATATATACATTTTTGGAAAAAAAATTGAAAACATTTTTTCAGGCCCTAAGAAGAATAAATATATCCTGACACAGGCCAATATGAACTTCCACCACATGAACCATTGAATTTAGGAGTAAATAACTTTTAAATAGGTGTCCACTGTAGTGACCACTATGCACCACAGTTGTTAGCTTAATGGTTTGAAAATTAGGTAGACCCTGTCCCTTTTTTAGGCTGTAAACCTGTAATGTCAACGCAAACAAAACCCCAAATCAACTAATGTAAGTGTACAACAATTTATGTGACAGTAATGCTTGTCATAAATATTGGCAATGCCAGATATGGTCTCTCAGTGAGAAGGTGGATCATTAGCGTTGATCAGTTAAGTGAAATTGAAACCCAAGAATTAACTGGGCTTTTTGACAGACCCTGCCCACTCCACACACACAGTCAGGGGATTAGGAAAAATAATATAAAATAGAGGGTTGATTATAATAGTAATCTGGATTGATTAGCATAAACTATAAACCTAAGATATTCCTGACACTAAAGGTTCATTCTATATAACTAAAGTGATGTGTTATGTTCTTAAGAGACCCTCTAACCAAATCAAAACATGCATAACTTGTAGCAACTCAAACAGAACAATAGTTTCAACTGCTAGAAAGTTATAAAACAGAACAGCATAGAACTGGGATGAATAGATCTGCCTCATGGATTGGCCCAGTCACCAATATCTGATTTAACTTTTTAAATCCATAACAGACCGATACCAGACACCAGAATCAAATCCCTGAAGTCCCCAGCTGGTCATGGCAGAGTTCTTTACATAATCAAATCGAGCCTTTAAGGAGTAAGAGAAATCTCACTGAAACCTCCAGGGAGCCAGTGTTCAAGGGTAGAAGAGGCGTGGTGCACTCACATTGTCAGAGCATGTCACTTTGCTCAGAGGAAGTCATGCAACAGCAGATTAACACAAATGTTATGCTGCTTTCTACATGATGAAAACAAAAACACACTTTGAATTAAACATCATTTCATTCTCTTCACACTCTACTGAGGAGCACTGTTAAAGAAAGAAGTGTTTCCTCTCAGTTCCTAAACAGGTCCAGAAAGTGTTTCTGTTCCCAATTTTAAGGATGAAATGACAGCACATGAAATGTAAAAGTTGTCCTCCAGAGTCAAAGCCGCAGAAAATGTTAGTGAAACTCTCAGTCTGAGCTGCACAGCTCACATGTCGGCTCATGTTCTGGATTATTATTTCACCACTTTCATTCTGAGGCTGTTTTCTCTGAATAAGTCTCTGATAAAGCTTATGTAAACTCTGACTGTGACAAATGGCAGACAGGCAAATTTAGCAACAGCCCAGGAAAGATAATGGAGCATTCAGCTGCTGAGGGGTCAGATATTTCCTTCAGGGGCTGATGAAGAGCAGACATGCAGCAAAGAGAAGAGAGAGACATGTTGCTGTACTTTCTGATTCAGTGTTTAAGTATCCACTTTATGACAGTGCCCCAGTAACATGCTACTTTCCTCTCAACCAAGCAGCTGATTGGTCAGGAAACATCCTAGTCTGCAGTTTTAAAGTTCAGATCAGGAAAGGGTGAAATTTACCCAATTTTTACATCAAATAGTTTAGCAGAATGTGTTTGATATTTGTGAAGATATGTTGTAAAAAAAAAAAAACTCGGATCTGCAAGAAGCAACCAATCAGGCCTCAGACTGCACTGAAAAACCAGTAAAACCAGGATAATAATTCTGTATAAAGTGAAGCTTTAACACTTCTGTGACTGTGACTGATGTGGTTGATCAGGAAAAAGAAAGACTCCTGTTTTACATTCAGAAATAAAATCTGCTACAGATAAAAATACTCAGCAGCTGGAAAAAAAAAAAGACAAAGAAAAAAATGAGTGATATAACTTTAAGATTTGTGAAGGTTGGTGGTTTTGGGAGGCATATTCACAACCAAACTGATAAAAAAAAGACTTTTGCTTGAACTGGACAATGTTTGATCACACTCAAACTTTAATAACGGAAAAATGAATGAAACAGATGTTTGAAACCTTTTGTGATGATTGAATCTCAAAAATGTTTTTTGTTTTATTTGTTTTAATTTGATGTACAGTACATGGTTCACATTAATGACATTGGTCAAGACATCTACAGCTGAAGCACTGGTTTACTTTTTTAAAACCTTTAACGTCGTAATCATTTCTAAAACAAAGAATTAGGGATTGCATTGTAGATTTGAAGAAACGTACAAGATTTGATATATTACAGCTTTAAAGTCTTTATTTTTCTCTTTAAGTGGCTTTCATCCTCCACCATACTCCTCCTATTGTTGTCATACTGCTCTAGTTCACTTTACACTCAACCTTCTTCTCTTTTCCCAGCCTCTTGATAATAGTTCAGTGAGTGAATCTGAATTAAACTTCCATTCTGCTCAGGTTTTCTGCCTCCACCAGATGTCCCTCAGGTTTTAGTCAGCCCTGGAGCTTTGAAGATAAATGTTTACTGAACCTCTGAGCCACCGTCACAGAGACAGCTGTGTTACAGACACACTCTGTGTAGCGCACCATCTGATAATAAGATTCATGGAGACCACAGCTGTAAGAGAAAGATGGAGTCAGGGACCAGTTTTTTGGTGTTACCCATGTAAAGACTGATGAAGTAGTGAAAGGAACGTGAACAGAGCGGTACACTGCTGAGAAATCAGTGAAGTAGATTCTTGTGTTTGGAGTCATATTTCAGCTCAGGTTTCACTATCTGTTCACCCAGATCTGCAGATTAAAACTGCACTATAAACCTCAAAACCTTCACAATTTTTAAACTTCCTTCATTTTTACCAGAAGAGAATGTGCTCATAATGATTGTTGGCAATAATGATACACAAAGTCTCGTGCTTTATCTGATCGTCCTACCTCTGTGTGTGTGTGTTTGTGTTTTGTGTCAGGAGTGACGTGGGGGAAGGTGGTGTCCCTGTACGCAGTGGCAGGAGCCCTGGCGGTGGACTGTGTACGGCACGGTCACCCAGCGATGGTCCACACCATCGTCGACTGTTTGGGAGAGTTTGTCCGCAAGAGTCTGGCCTCCTGGCTGAAAAGGAGAGGAGGCTGGGTAAGAGAAACTTAGCTTTTCAAAAGATCACTTATTATCCTTATTTATACGAATGATGCAGAGAAACAGTAAAACATAAGCAAAGGGTCGTGGTGAAATCTGTGATAAAGATTATAATCCACATACACAGAGTGTGTGCTGGCACCCTCAGCCGCTGCTCTAGGTGTTGTTTATCTTCTCTGTTATTATAAAGTATGACAAGCTCAATGAAAAACCACTGAATCCTGAAAATATCTCAAGCCTGAAATGAAAGGATTGTTTTTGTCTCTGTGTTGGTGGATTATGAAATGAAGGTTAGAGAATGTGTGAAGAAAAGAGAGTAAACAATCTAAAGAGAGAAAGCAAATGGATCAAGTCTAAAAGAAAGGTGAGACGAGGGAACACACAATGAACTGTCAGAGAAAGAGAGAGAGAGAGAGAGAGAGAGATACGACACATGGAATGAAGAGGTAACACAGCTCTGGTGGATTTAATCAGGGCGGGGTCATCACACAAAGAAGGAAACAAGGGATAGCATCCAGAGGACAAAGACAAGAATAAGTAATGAATAAAACAGGTGATGACAATATTAACACAACCTGATCACCTCATTGTAACATGATAGTGTGTCATCAGCCTCTTGTTAGGGTTTAAACTCATCTGGAGCCAGTGAATAAATCATCTTCTTAATCATCAGAGCTGGAGGTGATGCCTTCAAATTAATCCTTTTGAACATTAAGAGCTGTGAGGATTTTCTGGGAAAGTTAGTTAATGCAGCTGATAAAGACTCCACCTCCCATGAGCACTTACTCCCCACTGTCATGAGAAACGAGGTTTGCGTTTGTTTTTAGGCAAATGAATAGAGAGCAGATCTACTTTTTGACACTACTTTTTATTTTTCCACTTTATTTTTCATGTATTGCTTCGTAGCGCTATAGATTGAATTGTGTCAGCATCAGACTTTGTAAACTCAGTTTGTAGTTTACTGTTCAGAAGGTGAGCAGACTATCTGTTTAGTGTTACTTACAGCCCGGTGTTCTGTCTGTGACATGTAATGTTAGTGAATCCTGGTTGTGTCCTACCAGTGCTCATCTACCAACTCTTACCTCACCAAACGGAGCAAATGTAGCCTGGCTCTTCACTTTATTGATAGACTCTTAAGTTTGAACAGATCACTACAGTGTAACTGCTGCATGTGGTTGGAATGAACATAATCACGGACAGATTAACCTATATATCCATCTATACATGCTTACACCTATGAGCCATTGTCCTCTTAGGGAGGAGGGCATGCAAACTGCAGACATAAAGACCCACTGGGATTCAAACCAGGAACAGTACCGACCTCTGCAGGGTTTTGAAACTGAGAATTATTTCACGTTACTGAACAAAAAGTCAGATAAATATGAGATTAGTTCTACATTAAAACAGTCTTATGTTAACAAATTGTCCTATTTGGTATTTTAATATCAACTCTGATGCTTTTCCAGTGCACTCATAATTTCAATTACTCCAACACAAACAAGGCTCAAAGTTCAAGCTCCCTTTATGTGTACCCTGAAGTAGATATGTTTTGCCATGAGTTAGTCAAGTTTGTTTTGAAAATGACCAACAATCAATACAAGACAAAATATAACAAAAGTGACAAAGTGCTCAGTGATAAAAAGAGAATCCTCATATAAACAAGAAATAAGCAATCAATAAAAACAAGGTGGGAGAGGGATAAGATCAATCAGTGGTTGATAAAAAAAAACAACCATCAGTTAATAACAACACATTAAAATGTGCCGTCAATAACAACAGGATAAAGAACAAAAACATGCTCAAAAGATGTGACAAAGCTGTTTTCCATATTTTTGTAGTTGAACAAGCTAGTTGGCTTTGTGACCGGTGCTGCAGCTGTCCTGTCACCAGGGGGAGCTCTAAACATCATGGCTTCACTCAGTGTCAGTTGTTGTTTTGTCTGCAGTTCTTTACACCCCACTGTTTCGATCTGAACATGTAAAAGTAATAGAGTCAAGAGGGAAATTTTGACTGTTTAAAGTAGTATATACTTATTTATTGAAAAAATAAATCTTATCTTTGATTTAAAGTGACTGCTGTTCCTTTCACAATTAGTCTGGCAGAAAAACTCTGTGAAAGGATTGTTTTGGCAGCATGCTGTTGTCACCTCAGAAGACCTTTAGCCTGTAGCTGAGGTGTGAGAAATATAATATAACCCTATAGGAATAATCAGTCCACGCCCTGATGTCTGTCTGTAGGTTATAAAGAGGCTTCAGTGTTGCTTTCAGTCTGTTTGGTAACTGATACAGGCTAAGAACAGATCATCAGTCTTACACAAACTGAGGCAGCAGCAGCAGAGTTTGGCGTCCTGCCTCTGTACGTGTTCTGCTCTCCTGGAAAGAGCCCAACACGAGAACAAATGAACGCCCTCGTGCTCACAGACATGGCACCCAAGTCGACTCCTTTTTTTGAAGAGAAGTGGAGTGTGACAAAGGGTGAAGCTGTGCATTGTATAACTGACCTCATGAGCACAAATGAGGGACCTGATTTTCACGGTCGCAGCTCAAACTGTAACATCTCTGCGGTGGGTTTTGAGGTCAGTGTGTGGACTGGTTTTGGAGCAGAATCTGGAGAGGGAGACATGGTTAATGTCAGAACTGACACTTTACTGCTCCCTGGGGATTTTCATTGTCTATGCAAAGTTTTCTTGATGTACAGCTCAAAAATCTCTGCAGCAAGTTCTCTGAGATCCCACTGTGGGCTTTGGCTGTGGAGGAGCATATTTGTGGGCAGGTTGCACATGTTGGAACAGCAGAGTCCCAGAATATTTACAAATCAAGAACACATGTGGGAACATTTCTGTTTTCTTCTTCTTTCTTCTTCTTACTGTTGCTCTGTGTGTGTTTCTGTCGCAGGTGGACGTGACAAAATGCGTGGTGAACTCTGACCCCAGTTTCCGCTCTCACTGGTTGGTGTCGGCCGTCTGCACCTTTGGACACTATGTGAAGGCCGTCGTGTTGTACCTGCTCAGAGAGAAGTGAGGGAAAAAACTCTCTCTGGATTTTAAACAGGCTGTCCAGCACTTATCACCACCACCAGCACCAACGCCAGCACTTCACCGAAGCATCGCCTGCTTTGGATCATGTTTACACTCATTTGCACTGAGCCAACACTGATGAACACTCACCCTGCACAGTTTAGAGTCCTTCCTTTTCTTTCCTTCTTCTGCTAGATTTTGTATTTATTGTTGATTTTTCTGTCACAAGTGTGATGTGGATGTATCCTGTATCCAATCACACTTTGTTTTCTTTCTGAACCCTCCTCAAACAGGAGTACTGCTGCTTTACTGTCTGTGTAGCAGGACTTTGGCTGCCCCTAGTGGTTGAAAGGGGTAACTACAGTTATTTGTGGCGAGATCCTGAAGCTGTTCGTGAGAAACTGATATTACGCTTCCCACCTGGATTGAACATATGATCCGACAGGTTAGTGCATGCTGGATATATGCAAATCGGTTCATGTTTTTCTCTCTCTAAGAAGCCATGAAATATTTACTGACAGGGCAGTTCAGAGAAGAAACAGGGTTATGATGTTTTTGTTTGTCCTCATTTCGGAGTGATATTTGATTTTTGCAAAAATACCTGAAAAATAGAGCAAAAACTATATTTTAACTGTCTCACTTGTTAAAGAAAATAATGATTCTGTTTCTGTCCAGGGCTTTGTGGAGCTTCAAGTAACACATATCCATAGGTTTTTATTTTCCAGTTTTCTTGGATGACAAAAATTATTTTCACTTGTTGCATAAGATATTAATGAAACAGATGATATCATGTCACTAAGATGCAAAATCACAGAAAAAGAAACACTTACCTGTGGAGTATGGGCAATGGTTTGCTGTATTAGTGGACAGATAATTGTACTTTCATCATAACACAAGAAGCTTTTTCTTATTGAAACATTAAGAAAACAGTCACTGAGTCCAGAATGAGCAGTAATCCAGCAGCAGTCGACTCCTCTTGCTTTTCCTCTTTCTCTTTCAAGCTGTAACTGCAGTGTGTGTGTGTTACAGAATATCTCCGTGTTGGAGCACTTTGATAACATTTCACTTCATGTGTAGAGGTTATTTAGTGAATCATTTCACTTTTCATGGCATGTAGCACGATAAACCGTTGAATAAACTAATGTCTGAGTCGTCTGAAAGTGTAGATATGATCAATAATAAATGTTTCTTATAAAAGTGTGTGGAGTCTGTAGCTCTTATTGAAAAACTCATGAGTCCAACGGTCAGATACTGGATTGGAGAGAGCTTTCCTTTTCTCAGGTCCATCTAAACTCTAACAAGACATTTATTGGGGGGAAAGATGGTGATCAGATCTGTTTTTGAAGACCACCAGGGGGCTCCAAATCAGGCACATTTGTTATTCTCCCATTAAACCTCTGAGTCCCACTGCTGCTCAGCGGGGGATTCAGTGACTCACAACTTGAACCAGATGGTTTGGAGGTTTCATACAATATGGTTTTTCTGCAGATTTGTCCCAAGATCTACATCACAAATATCATCTCAATGCGCTGGAGACAGACATTTATCATCATGTATTTATTTCTATTTTTTCCACTCTGTTCTTCTTAAGTTGACATGAGTTAGCATCTTTAAATGAAAGTGGGAAAATTGCATCCTCAAGGGAGAAACATTAGAGTTATTTTCACAGAAGATCTTCATTATTTGTATTAGATCCGGTGAGTTTCAGAACACAGGGTCCCATTTTTCTTAGAATTTCATAATGAGGGCAGTTTTTGGCTTGAATTGGAAAATCTTGATCATCCCTAAGGACCAATTATTTATTCCTTTTTTTTTTTTTTTTTGGCAATAGAGGTCCATCTTGTAAAACTCACAGGATGCACGCAACAACAGGCTTAGTAACATACAATTTCAAAAATGAGTTCCCATGGATTGTGTCACTTTTGTGTCGTGAGATATGGGACACAGTGTACTAAAGTCCTTTGGAGTTCTTTATCAGCAAATAATCCCACAACTTGTTGAAGAACTTAACAGCTGGTAGAAAAAAAGTTCTGGTGACTTTATTGGTAAAGTTTCCAGTTGACATACAATCTTAGAAACTACTTGTTTTATAAAACATGTAAAAATTAAGATGTTATCCTTACTGCAACTTTTTTAAAATTAGCAATGATTTACTGAAAAAAGTGTCTGAAAAGGGTCAAAATACATTTTCAGCTGCCTGTAGTAATATAAAAATCCTCAAGGGGGAGAACGCAATATTGTTGAGTTTTTCTTTTACATTTGTTAAAAGTTTATTTATAAGGAAACTGTTCTGATGTTGATGAGTAGAGGTCATGAGGGCAAAGATGTCCTCTCTCCAGATGAAGACAACCAGTCCATTTGTACCTGGGTGTGGTCTTCTGCTGAGTTTTGACCTCGGAGGGAATAACACCAGACCCCAGATCAGAGGGGAGCAGTCGAGCGCCCTCCACCATCTCCACCATCAGTGAAGTAAGTGAAGAGTCAGTCAGGACTTTAAACACAACCTCAAACCTCTAACATCACATTTCACCCTGAGTTGATGAACTGTGAGGACCTAGTGGAGGGCAATGACTCCCCCTCCTCCCTGTCCTGTGTTGCTGAGCTGGGACAGCAGGTCGTCATACGCCCCCAGAACCTCCTTGAGTAGCTCCAGTGATTCATCCTCCCAGGAGACAACAGAGGCAGAGGAGGTGGAAACAGTATCAAACTTCACTGCTGCTGCCAGCTCTGAGACCAGGAGTGAGTCTGAGACAGTTTTGGGGGTTAACAACAGACATGAGACACCAGCAGTGACTGAGAGCTGGAAGAAGCCAAAGGGCAACTTCTTAAGAGAAAAAAAATCCAGCCAGCTCCACAAAAACCCTGTGCTGAGGGTCACTGCCAGCCCGACTCAGAGGGACTTGGACAAACTGAGGTCGCACCTGTGACGAAGGCAAAGAGGAGAAACTGCTTTACAAGACTCTTCAGCAAAATGCTCCCAAAGGTGAAGAGGTGTTACTTTTCTGATGGTCACCTGCTGCCATGACCCTGAGGATCTGAAATGATTTTCCTCCTCTTGAACCCTTTGACTTTCTTTTTCTCCTTCTTCTCAAACTGTGGTAACCTCTTTCAAGTTCAGTTAAAAAAGTGCAACAATCTGAGTTTATTGAGTCTTTTGTTCAACTCCCTTTGTTTTGTTGTTGTCTTTTCCTCTGAAGAAGGAGCCAAAAAGAGAAGAGGAGAAGAAGGAGGAGAAAACCTCATCAGAGCCTCTGTTCTGGGTCAGGCTGATCTGCTGTGGTCAAACCAGACGAGTGAATCCCAAAGGACCAAACCAGGACCAGCTTGAGAAAGTGGCCTGAAAGTCTTTGTCATCCGACTATCTCCTGATCCACGTCACCTCTGCATCTCTTCCTAAAAAAAATGCAAATAAAGTTTGAAAAACGTATATTGAAGTGCGCACAGCTGTAATTTTGTAGTAACATGTAAGAGGTTGTTAAGGTGTCAGGAAAACCCGAAGACCAAGAGTTTAAGACCTGCAGGGGTCACAAGGTCAAAGAGATGACACTTTCTGTCTCCATTATTTCTGCTGCAGCTGTATTTTGTGCTTTTTGGGTCCAACAAGCTTCTTATTCTGAAACCTGTCTGTGACTCAGTCACTTTTAACACCAGATTTTACAGCAGGTTAACTTTCCTCAAAATGTTAGCGCTGCTTTGTAAGCTAGCCAGCTAATGTTAACCAGATAAATACAGCTTGGCAGGTAAAATGATGACTTAAAAATGATCACAGTCTAAATTTATATACCAGTATGAAATTCATAATTAAGATCACCATGGCAACAAGTGAACACTGAATGCAGTATATGAGCAAGATCTGGAGCAGCAGCATGTTTTTCATTAGTTATTATCAGTGTGTGGTCAGTGAAAGGGCCTGAGAAAAGCCAAATTAATGTGATACAGTGTGGACACCAGAAGAGGACCACAGATTTTTCTCAGGTGAGGTAGAAACATTGGACCGTGTCAGGCCCTGTTCTGTTTGACCTGATGGTAACAAAGTGTGTGGGACAGACTTCTACCGTGTCAGAGGAAATCCAAGCATTTATTTATTTCGCTGTCTGAGATGACTGTATCAGGTTAAACTAACAACTTATATTCAACGTTCTTTTTAACCAGAAAGAGCAGACATAAGGAACAGCTCATGTAATAGACTTTTTGGTTGGAGCAAACAAACTAACTGTTTGTTTGACTAACTAAATAAACATAATTAAAAGACACTATAGGGGTCCTACTTGACTACACAATAAAGAGCACACACAGAGTGCACTGAAAAAGAACCTGAATGTGTGAAATTCCACAGTTTTGAGGAACTTTTGGGGTTTGTTTGTTAGTGAGTTAAGTTTAGCGCCAACCAAGCAATCTATCATGTGTGCTGTTTCTGAGTTTCCTTTTTCTGATGTACCCTTCTTTCTGGTGCCCACTTTCTGATGCATTCATTGTAATGAAATTCTGTTTCTCCATTGTTAAGTCCTAAAATGCTTCCTCTAGTGCCGGGCAGACAACTGTCTGTTTTTATGCCCAAAAAACTTTGCATCTGTCTGCCTGTGGACACCAGAACACCAGGCTCCCTGGCTGTTTTTAGGGCACACTAAAAAACTACTTTTGTTACGGCTTTTAATTTTTTAATAATTTCTTTTTAGATCTAGACTGCATTATCATGACTACTTTTCCTTTAATCACATCTTTCCACCATCAAATTTTTAATCATGAATTACTTCTAATTCATTTTCTGATACTTTAATGGTTTTTGATATACCTTATTAATCTAAGTTAATCTTAATACGTTTTTAACATAATCTTTTCATAAATATAGTTAATTATCTCATTCTAATTTATGTCGTTTTAACTAATTATATGTTTTTTACTCAGTGGTTTTCATTCAATTTTTTAATTGATATTTTTATTCCACTGATTGTACTTCAAGTATTTCATAGTTGTAATATACTTTAATCTACTGGCTTTTTTTCTTTTATTTTTTGAGACACTTGTTGCTGTATATTTTACTGTATGAACGATGTGATATAAATCAGGATAAAATAGAGTTTACAGACATGTAGACAAATGGGTTGATATTCTTTGAAACAACAGGGTCCACTTATGCTTCAGAATAGAGAGAAGGTTATGAAATTATTCCCCTAAAAAAGATGAAATGTGTGGACACGGGCCTCTATCACCAAGGTCAGATCAGATGTCCCGCACCCTGTCACCTGTAACATGAACCCATCATCAACTGTTTTCAACAGGACGGATACGTTAGCGCTTTATGATTGGTTCTGGCACAATCAACCCGCCCTATTCCAAACTCAATTGGTCATTTTGAGACAAAGCCCGCCCCTCTGTGAATTCCACAGCAGACCTCTCTTCTCATTGGTCCGGCGGGACTGAGCGCAGAGAACAACAAACAAGATAGGGTGAAGACCGTCGGGATGGATGCAGGTAAGCGAGATTTTACAGTAAAATATCATTTTTTTCTGTCTACAGCGAGCTTTATGGCGACAAAGTGACACATATCCTCCCCTGGAAACAGGTCTTTGAGTCTTTTACGACAGGAACACGAATCCCCGCTGCCGGACGTGAAGTGCTTTGTAGCGTCGGTGACGTTCGCCTGCCAAAGTGATGACTAAAGCTAAAAGCTAACAAACATTAGCCTGCTGCTCTGACTGAATATGAGGGATTCGTCGTGTTGACAACTCTCTGCCCTGCATTTAAACTTAGTGTACGGGACCAAGTTGTCATCTCTGTCAATGTCATAAGTCTCCCTCTTTGTACTATATTTTCCCGTCCTTGGAGAAACAGTCAATGCTAACGCTGAGTTACGCCCAAGAGGAACATCTAAGTGGATGCACTGTCACCATCTCTGCACTTATTACTGGGTTACTTCTGTTAGCACAGCCTGCAACGCTATGAGCCATTACAGAGTGATACAGTATGCAGAAAGATACATTTAGATAAGTGATGGCACTCAGAGGGAGCTAGACAGGCGCCCTATAACCTGGACTAAACCATGCAGACGTGTACTTTATAGGTGGATATGTCACTGTATGCCAAATGTCTTTGTACTCATTGTTTTATTTAATGTATGCTTAATCAGCAGGGCTCACAGTAAGATGACACAAAAAAGAAGTGTGGGCATGCAAGGGTGAATCACGACGTAATAAATTCAGTTACGAGACAATTATATAATGATACACAAGGATTCCTGATTAACTTAAGATCACAAGATGCTTTTAAAAGGTAAAATGCAGGATCAGTGTCGTTATTTACACTGTAATATTTATATAAGATGTTATGACAGTTCTAGTGGTAGAGTCAGGATGAAGATTAATCTTCATCAGGTTTGTTTACATCAATAAATTCATTGATGTAAACAAACCTAAGAAAGGACTGGAGGTAAATATAGACAAAACAGGTCAAATAAACAGGGTTCCATGGGTTACATTCACATTCATTTTTAATGTTGCTTTGGTAAAAAAGTATATAAATCAGCAGAATAATGGTATTATTTAGACCTGCATCATCATGTTGGGTGCGAAGTGCAAGGTTAAGACCAATACTATGTTATAGGTGTTTATAAAACTTGTTATACACACTCATAGGTATACAAATTCTTATCTTACTCATACTTATTTCAGAATAATCTACATGGCGGTGAATTTTCAGCGATTTAGACACTGTACGTAGTTTATTATGTAGTGTTACGTATTGCTAACAGACAGGCAGTGAGCCAGTCAGTTCACTTTTGTCGATTGTTACTGATTTCTACAGCATCTTCTCCCACAAAATGTTTAACTTTTTGAAATTATATATCTAAAGTTAATCCATTAAAAAGTGGTGGATGAGGAATCAGTCGCCCAGAGTTTGACTTTTTGTATAGTGTACCCTTTAAGGGAATCCAGTACAGGTTGTCCCAGTTGTAAATCTGGCTGTGAGCCTAGTTTTTTCTGACTGCAGTGAAAACTCTGCAAAAAAAAAGTTCTATAAGATTGCTTTAACCCCCTCACTTTTCTTTGTGTCTCACTTATTGGGATACCTGTTTACTAACAGCTGATTGCGCAAGACAAACTCTCCCATTATGTGGATGTGTCATTTAGTGTTTAGTCTGTTAGCTTGTGTTCGCCAGCAGATTTTTCCACAATGGTGTTAACCAGCTTGTGTTGTGTTGTTGCCTTCTGTGACTTTGGGGAACTTTTTTAGTTAGAAAAAAACACGAAAATGTCTGGTGACATCAACCAAAGTTTGAAGACTGTTTATGTGTAACAGAAAGTCTAAACTTGATGGTATACATACTAAAAAATGTCAAAATTTGGACATATTAAGTGTAGTTATTGCAATATTAGGGACTTTATTGGGACAGTCCAAGTCAGGACAGCTCTCTGGTGCAATACAGCTCTAAAAGTCTGTCCCTAATAAACCTCTGGTGTAATACAAGTTCTGGGCCAGGACAGCAGGTGTGATGTTTCAGCAATATGATAACTATATCAGAAAACATCAGACTGCATCATGGCTGAAGTAAGAGCTATGTTTCATTTTCAGACCCAAAGAGCAACATTGATGAATATAAGAAGAACAAACATCTTGAAACCCTGAATTTTTATATACAGTCTAAAGCTGTAGCTTTCTGCTTGGCTACTATAAGTAGAATTTCAGTTTTTCCACCTTTATCCAGCCTTTCATGCATTTATAATGTCACAGGACTTTGACACATGGTACGTTATAAACTGTAAGATTACTCTTTCACTTCCTCCGGCCAATAAATGAAACCCAAGAGGTCAGCTTGCTCAAGGGGGATATTGAAAGTCTCAGCCTCTAGTACACTACATTTAAAGCCATAGCGTGAAAACAGCCAAGCAGGAAATAACTGGAATTCTTTATCTGATAACAGATCTGTACTTGCTGACAGAGAGCAACAAGTAAAGAGTTTTCAATAACAACCACAAATTCTAACACAAACACTCATTTCTTGTTTTCTTCTTTTGCAGCCACCTTGACGTACGACACACTTCGCTTTGGAGAGTTTGAAGATTTTCCTGAGACCTCAGAGCCCGTGTGGATCTTAGGAAAAGAATACAATGCACTCACAGGTAGGACTGTGAAACACAAAGTGTGTGTGTGTGTGTGTGAGGCTTGTACCCCCTTTCTGTCTGATTGTACTGATGTGGTGATTTCTGTATCCCTGCAGAGAGAGATGAGATTTTATCAGATGTCACTTCACGGCTGTGGCTCACGTACAGAAAAAACTTCCCACCCATCGGTAAGTGAAGAGATGTGTATCTTTGTAGACTTGAAAGGTCTGGGTTTCACATCTACACTCTAAAATGAAACTCATGCATGATTCTTTAATGTCTTCCAGGTGGGACAGGCCCAACATCAGATACAGGATGGGGGTGTATGTTACGGTGTGGACAGATGATCCTCGGTGAGGCTCTGGTGTGTCGACATTTAGGCAGAGGTAAGAGGAAACAAAAGCATTCTCTTGCTTTTGGACAGTTGCATGTGTATAAAATGAGATTTTATCAGAGTGTGGCACTAACAGCTCCTCTCCAGAGAGTAGACTCCACCAAACAAAGCTTGTTTTACACTGGCCTGATAAGTGACCTTTTGTTCTCAGACTGGAGATGGGTCAGAGGGAAGAAACAAAGAGAGGAGTACATCAGTATTCTCAACGCCTTCATTGACAAAAAAGACAGCTATTATTCCATCCATCAAATTGGTGAGTGTCTTCACCTTTTTAATTCTTATCGAGGACTCAGGCTCAGGCTGAGAGTTTCCAGTGAATAATTTCTGTGTTTATTTCTAAACGTTGCAGCTCAAATGGGAGTTGGTGAGGGAAAGCCAATCGGTCAGTGGTATGGACCCAACACAGTGGCCCAGGTCCTGAAGTAAGTCCTGACTCCTAAGGAGTGGAGTCAGATCTCTGTCTGCTTGAAAACGTTTTTTTTTATTATCATATACTTAAAAGTAGGGTTTGTGGGATTTTTCTTAAAAAAAAAACCTCAACTTTTACAGGAATAATCCTGGTTGATGTTCATCTCTGGGCCTCTATACATGTGTGTCAGTGTCTGTGTCTGCCTCAACCCCCTCCTCTTCCTGTTATGTTGTTGTTTTGGTTGACTCTGGGTGGAGAGTAGGGGTGGTTATGGGTGGTGACCAGCCAATCACTAAGCGCCCAGTGTGCAAGTGACTTTATGTGTTGATGATAGCAAGTGGGAGAAGCTATCCCGAGCAGCTACAATAGCGACCATAGCACACGAAGAAAGAATGATACAATATTTGCAACAGCTCTTGAGTCTCTCCAACGTAAAAATGCGATGCTGCAAATGCTCATCAGGCTGTCAAGTGTGTTCACAAAGCTACAGGAGCGAGCATGCGCATCCGCTGGCACTGAGCCACAGAGGAGGAGCCCAGTTTAGATGTTGTATCGATAAACATTAATCAAAAAATTCCAGCAGACTCCGCCTTTAGCCTCTTATGCTCCATCGGGATATCTGGTCATCTGTGATGTAACACAAAAATAATTATCTTAACATTGGAGACATCAAATTGATGAAAGAACTTGTATATACTGTTGAATTAACCTCTACAGAAACTTGAAAACATTAGGTTGACAGCAATAGACTGTGAATTTAGGACCTGCTCATAAATATCTCACATGATTCCTTAAATTACAAAAATATAGAAAACATTGATGTGAGCAGCTTTAGTCAGCGGATCCTTTGTCTTTTATTTGACATTATTAAAAGAAACAGTGTTGAGTTCTCTTTGAAAATTTGGTTTTGTTTGAATCCTGTTTCTAATATCATTACCTTTGTACTTCTGAGTTCTAAGATTTTAGTCACTTTTGTTACACAGCAATAATGAGTGTGAGCAAGTGCTCAAAGTTAGAAAGCTTCCCTCATCAACTGACCAGGGAAAATACTCTTTTGCCTAAGAAGTCGTGCTTTTTAGACTTTAAAAATTATTTATTTAACCCCTTTTCAGCCCTGTAGTGCAGCTTCCTGAGGTCTAAATGAAATGTCCGTGCTATGTTTTGGTCAAATTATAAAATGCATGAAGCAGAGGAGGGTTTTTGGACCTCGCTTGAGCCAGCTGGCTCCAAACAGCTTTTCTCTGAACGGTCAGTTCTGCTGTCTCTGAAATGAAGATGTGCTCCTTCTCCTTTGCATTTAAAGAGACATTCAGACATTCAGCTCTTTTCTAGAAACATTGGCAGATTTCCCAGGTGTTTGCTTGCAAAGATATGGCTCAATGGGGAGGGGACAGGTATTATTTCTATCAGAGGGAGACATACTTTGAATGTAATCTGTTTTCTTGTCTCTGCCTGTGCACGGACACAGTTGTGCCTCTCTGTGCATCAGTAAACGTTACAGTAATGTAAATGTTTGATGGCTGCAGCAGGAATCTGTACAGTGTCACGCATTGAGTATAAAACAGTGTTTTCTTTATTCTCTGTTTGTATTCACCCTCCCACCATCGAGCAATTAACACAAAAGAGGAGACGCTGCTCCCTGAGGAGGGTTAGACTGAAGGAGAGGATTCTGTGAAATGTTCACAAACTAAAGTGTGATGTGTCTAAATGTGCTGTTTTGCTCTCAGGAAGCTGGCGGTGTTTGATACATGGAGCCGATTAGTGGTACACGTGGCCATGGACAACACTGTGGTCATCGAGGAGATCAGTGAGTGTACTTTGTGTTCTGTTTGACTTTTGTGCTCCTGCTATCATTCAGAGGAATAAGCAGTGGAAATGTCACTCTAGTCTCTGTGCTCCAGGCTGAATTATTGACATGACTGGGATTGTTTGCTGAAGAAGCGTTTCACCTAAATCTTACCATTTTACAGTACAAAGGTTCTGCTGAAAACAAATAAAGTATGAGGGAGAGCAGAAACATGTACATCCAGCACATTCTGTCACCTGCCTGTGTGCAGAGCAAAGAAAAAACACTTCACTGAAGAGCTTCCATAATGATGTTTACCTGTATTACACAAACATAAAGCTGCTGAGTCTGAGGTAGAAAAATATTCCCTATCAGCTCAGCTTCAGTCCTTTAATGGCTCTAATCTTCTGTCTAATACAAGGAGAGAGAGCTGAGCACGTCACAGTCATCTGTGTCTTGTGTCGCCTCTGCAGAGCGTCTGTGTATGCCCTGGCTGGACGGAGCGTGTGCAGACACAGGAGGAGTTGGGGAGCTGAACGGCTGTCTGGAGGGGGCGTGTGCTCTGTCTGAGGAGGAGACGGCTCTGTGGAGACCTCTGGTCCTGCTCATCCCTCTCAGGCTGGGCCTGAGTGATATAAATGAGGCCTACATAGAAACGCTGAAGGTGAGCCTCCTCTGCTTCCCCTGTGGGATGTTTTCTTTTTAAAGCAGCTGACTTTCAATCCAAGTGTTTTCTATGACTCTTAAGTCTTTTTGTATGGTGGTTGTCACGGAAAGATTGATGTGCACACTGAAACAAAATGATTGTCAATTTCATGTGAAGTACTCACAGAAAAACTTAAGACAAGTACAAAACTCTGTTTCTGCCTCCTTAATGTTCATGCAATGTTGGTTAAAAATGAGTAGATTGCTTTAGCCAGCAGCTACATGGACTGAATTAATTGCTTTCCCTGATGGTTAATCGTCCCACAGGAAAAGTAGAGACACAAATGTTGATGTTTTTGTTATAAAATGACATGCTTTTTGAAAATAACCTACCATTGAGACATTACGATGCTCTCTTCAGATCAATCAGACTCATCTGTTAAAACAAGTGATGTGATTGTGCAAACGCAGCTACTTCAGTCAGTTACTTTTTGTCATTTTCAAAAACGGAATCACTTTTTTCACCAAGTTTCTTTAAAAGAAAAGCAAGGAATTTGATTTGAGTTTTATTTTTAACTGTGCTCTCTGACCAAACATAAATAAACTCTGAATATCAAAACTAAAAGACACATTAACAGCAGAAAAAATAACTTGTATTAAATGAACATTTAAGTTGTGTCGTGCATGTAAGATATGCAGTTTTGTGTTCTGCAACTTTAATATCTATATTTGTCAGAGGATACACATAGAGCTGAACAATTTACAAAAATAATTTGCAATTATTTTCACCGATATTGCCTTTGCAAATTATTGTGCAATTATTTTAGGACTCCATATCTTGTGTGTTGTTGACATTAGTTGTTCTATTGAAAGGGATGTCTTTCAATAGAAAAATTAGAAAAACACATGCAAGGGGGAAAAGTAGGATGCTTGTTAAAAAAATGAAGAAAAGTCTACAAAATAGCATTGATGTGAGCAAACTGTTAACATGTACAGGCACATCTCAAAAAATTAGAACATCATGAAAGATTTCACCGTTTTCGGTCACCCATTTCAGAAATTGAAACCCAGATATTATATAGACTCATTATACAGAGAGTGAAATGTTTCAAACCTTTATTTCTTGAAATGTTGATGATGTCTTACAGACAATGAAAACTAAGAATTCAGTGCGACAGAGTATTTGAATATTGCATAACTTCATTACAAATATTTTAAGCAGAAACGTCAAGTTTTCCCAGTAATTTTTGCCCCTTTCACCAATTTCTGCTGCTTTTTGACCATTTTTGCTACCTTTGACTCATTTGAATTGCTACTTCTTGCCATTTTTGCTACTTTTCTCTACATAGGTTTTTGCTCCTGCAAAGGTGTTTTTCAACAATTTGTCTCTTATATCGAGCAGAGTTGAGTAACACTAATGTAGAGCAGAAAACATCAGCTAAAAAACGATATATCTGGTATTCTGACACCTCTGGGGTTAAAGAAATATTGTTCTTTTAAGAACGCAGCATCTGTTGCTCATACTAAAGTGATATTGCAACATACAACATGCAACATACTCTGTTTCTGTATGTAACAGTCGTTTATAAGCCAAACCATGAGAAAAAGGGTAAAGTGGCAATAACACTGGGATTATTTTTAGGAGTATGTGAGATAATTCTGCTCTCAGAGTCAGATGGATGAAAAACAGTCTGCTTTAAGGCATGTCTAAGTTGTGATTGATGAGTTACTGCCGCAATAACCAGTCAGACAACACAGAGGCTTAGCTCTTTTCCTTTTCTTGTCACTTCTTGTTTGAAAACTCAAGATGGGTGTTTTAAGAAAAATGTCACACTAAAGGCTTCAAAGTGGAAATTCGTAAACAAGGAGAAGTTTTTTCCCCCCTTCAAACTTTAGAAGTGTGCAGATGTTGTTCTTTAGATGTTGTTATTTGTTGAAAACTGAAAAACACGTCGGAGTAAAGTGGTCTCCAGCCGGGCTGAGATAAAGTGTCTGGTCTCTCCCCACAGCAATGCTTCATGCTGCCTCAGTCCCTGGGTGTCATTGGGGGGAAACCCAACAGTGCCCATTACTTCATTGGTTATGTCGGTATGTCTGCTCTCTGTTTGTGAAATAAACACTCACCACATTGATGCTGCCAACACAAAGAGGGTGATGTCACTACAAACATGCTGTGTGTGCTCTGTGTCAGGAGAGGAACTCATCTACTTAGACCCACACACCACTCAGCCTGCAGTGGAGCCCTGTGAAGACGGTCAGGTCCAGGACGAGACGTACCACTGTCAGCACCCGCCGTGTCGCATGCACATCTGTGAGCTGGACCCGTCCATCGCAGCTGTAAGAACGCCAGAGAGGGTTTAAATAGACCTGAGCTTCTAGTTCCCAAAATAAAACATTACTCAGACATTCATTTCCTTTTTGTTTCCTGATGTCTGTCAGGGTTTCTTCTGCAGAACGGAGGATGAGTTTGATGACTGGTGTATGCGCATAAGGAGGGTATGTTCCTGCTCACATCGTTCCTTTGAAAAGCTTTGATGTTTATTTGTGGAAATGTTTCTCATTGTTTGGATATTTTCCTCTTTCAGTGGTCTTGCAAAAGAGGGGGCCTGCCCATGTTTGAGCTGGTGGACAGTCAGCCCTCTCACATGGTCAGCGTGGATGCCCTTAACCTCACTCCTGGTGAACGAAAGCTTCCTCATTATGATTCATTTCTTCTGAAAGCTCATTTAATTGATATTAACTTGTCTTTCCGTGTTGACACTCTCTTCACAGACTTCTCAGACTCGGACAGGTTGGAGCGGTTCTTCGATTCAGAGGACGAAGAGTTTGAGATTCTTTCCCTGTGAGGGACAAACGAACAATGATTTACTGTTCTTGACAGTCGGCGAGAGTTTCTTCTGTCTCTTCTCTGTATTAGACGGGAAGCCTGAGAGGATGAACATTAACTGGAGACCTCTTGAGCCGGTCCAGCTCCAATGGTGTAGTCAGTGTGCATCACACAGCGTTCTTCTCAACAGCCACTGAATGCTCTCTGTATCCCACATCGAGACCGCCTGGTGGAAGCCGTAGCAGGAGCTCAGGACTAATTCTGTATGCACATCTTCCACATCCATGTGTTTCCATTTGAGTCTTAACACTTTAAATGTTTATTCTGAAGTGATATGGTGCCTTTCCCTGACTCCATAATTTAAATTGCCATAACAGTTTTATGTTGTATAGAAACACATTGGTTCATGACGCCCATGGCTTACGCGGTTTGTCACTACTAACAAGTCTGTAACAGCCTGTAATGAAACCAAAATAAGTCAACTCAGCAGAAATGCTGTATTAATTATTCATGCAAAGTATCCTTGCCAAGTTTTAACCATGTACACAGGTTCATTTGAAGATTATTTATTTAATCAAACGCTGTATAGACAGGTGAAAAACAATAGACATGTAAGAGGATTAAAAATAAAATAAATTCAGAATCTGATTTTTGACCACTGCTCTCTTCAATTCTAACACTTTGTGAATGACATCAGTGACAGTCCAATGCCACTGACCCATTTAACATGCAATATCATAAAAAAATATGGTGTAGCAGAAGTGTTCAGAGTGCAAAAGAGTCATTTAGTTGCTACAAAACACACTTTTTTAAAAATCTTAAAGCAGCAAGTTCGAGGTCACGTCCAAAGTTCTCCCAGTGGTCGGTTCTGAGCCGTGTTGATGGCATTCAGGCTGTGATTTGTGATGTCCTCATGTACACCGTCAACACTCTTAGAAGCATCAATTACCTGAAACACACAGATCACTGGCTTTTTTAAAACATTATCACTCAAAATGACTCATTTACTGACTCAAAGATCCTGTCTGGAATTTTTAGGTGGTTATTAAAAGGAGTGAAAAGGATAGTGAAGTCTTTTTATGACCCACTAGACTCTAGAGCATGTGAAGTGATCATAAAGAAGAGTGATCATCTGTAACAGTATTTCTGTATACCTATCACTTTTGCTGTGGCTTTTTAAGATTGAGTTTATAGCCAAACTTTATAGGACAAAAATTCCACACCAAAAATCCTTTTTGCACATGGAACTCAGGCTTCAACAGTCCCACCCACTTGTTTGCTGATTATAATTATAAGGCCATATTTTTTCATATCAGTGTCCAGGTTGAAAGCTTCATGTGGTAGAAAAGCTTTATCAAAGCTTGATCATAGAGTATATAGTTACAATCTTGCTGCAATCTGCTTCAATTTGATCTTCTAGTTGGTTTGCCCCCTGCTGGTCACCACAAAGAACTACACTGACTTGAAACCAGGTGGCGATATCAACTTACAAAGACACTGGTTTTAATCCCAAGTTCAGACCTTCTTACCTGCCAGTTGACTGAAGGATCTTTCATCAAGTGTTCAAACTTCTGTTGGACTGTTTTCTGGAAAGCACTGGTCTCGTATCTCTCTTCTCCAAACTGACCTCTGAGAGCAGCTTCAGCTGGACTGAGCTGAAGAAACATGACAAGGTCCGGCTTTGGGAGTCCCACATCGGGGCACTTGCACCAGTCTAGACTGAAACCCTTCAAAGAGACAAATATGTGAGTATCTGATACTAATCACTGACACATTTCATTATTTGTGAAATGGAAGCAGAGGCTGAAAGAGAGACTCACTGGTTTAGCACTGGTGAAGGCAACTCCAGAGAAGGCGTACCGATCTACAATGAGGGTGGTTCCTTGCTCCAGCTTCTTCTTCATCAAAGGTCTGTGCCCAGAGAGAGAAAGGTGAGAAACAGTGAGATTTATAAAGCAGTGTTCTGATTGGCAGGTAGACTAAAATACAATGATCTTAAAGTTTTGGGAACAATGAAATGATATGGTAGCGAGCTGTACTTTTCTGTTGTTGCTGATTTTTCATGTTTATGGAGGCCCTAAGTGAACAAGCGCAAAGCACACACATACTTCTTATCTATACTGTAACAATAAATAATTTCAGCTGTTCACATACAATCTCAACTTTATGTAAGATGACTAAAACTCATATTACTAGAGTTTCAAAAACACCAAAAAACAAACAAATGAAAGAAATCATCCTTCTGTCACAACTAGACAGGCTTTTCTATCTTGAGATAGGTCCATATCAATCTGTTTAAATGGGACAAATCTGCTTTGTTATGGAAAAATAGCATGTTAACATCGACTGTCACTTATGGTAAGAGGCAGTTGACTCATTCCTCACAGTGCTCTATCACGCCCCTGTTTAGCTTTCCTCTGCTTTGTCAGACAGTCCAGCTCCAGTGTCCACTATTACTATAGAATAAATCCTTTCCAGCGGAGAAAAACATCTCTCTCCTCACTGCTTAACTTAGCCAGCCAGTGTTCAGTCATTGAATGGATTTTTTTGCAGTGAAGGAATTGGCTGTTTCATCTATGGATACTTAGAAATAGCATTTGGAAAGAACACATAGCGCTGATGCTGTATTTTTAAATTGTGGGCTATGAAGAGGCAAATATATAAAATTGAAACTATTTTGAAATCACTTATAAAGTCTCCACAGGGCCTTTCACTTGTTAACATGAGAAAATTATATAACCTGTTTTCAGTCCTGACCTTTTGGGGCTGTCACAGTAGTAGAGATGGGCAAATGAAGCCTCGTGAAGCTTTTGAGGCTTCTTCCTGATTGTACCGAAAAATGATTCGAGGCTTCAAAGCTTCAAAGAAAGACCCTACCAGTGACATCACGTGGCCAGCTGCAGTTATAGCAGCAATGAACCTCTAAATGATTCACACATCATTGCTTCCGGTTCCAACACAAAAGCAGTGAAGGCATTATAAAGCAGTTGTGTCTTCATTCTAAGAATCATTGTTCACACATGAAAGTGTTATTATATAATGTCAATTGACTAATAAAATGTTAAATGTGTTGTCTTGTTGCTACCTGTCAACAGTAAACCAGACAGGCATGTGTATATACACTCACGTATATAAACATTTCTAAGATAAGGCTTAGTGTCAGCTGTGTTCACACGCTGTCAAAGGTCTCTCAGAACGCTATGAAGCAGGGGGGAGCACTGAGCATCTCGCGTCTCGTTAAAACGAATGAAGGCGCGCCAAAACTTCGAATCAGTCACCTCACTTCCGGTGGTTCGTTGTGACGTATGAAGCGTCAAACGTCATCGGTCACGTGATCGCAGAGATTTGATACAAGCCTCGACACAGCGTTTCGAGGCTTCGGAGTCTCAGCGTCAAACGTCCCATCTCTACACAGTAGAAAAGTACAGCTAAGAAAGTAAACAAGTATGCACCCTGCAACCTACTTAACCTAGCTAGCACGCATAACGAGCACGTAGTTAAATACAAATATGAAACACCTGTGCTGCTCCACCTCTAATGTCTCTGGTTATAGTTTACGTGCTAACTTCACTGGTAAAAAAGCTGAAGTCTCGACCTTGAAAAAAGCCTATGTATTGTCTAACTCCTTTACAAGAGAGTAGAAGAGTGTATAATTCTCCTGGAGGTCTTACACGAGCTCCCAGCGGTTGGCAGAGAAGAGCAGATGCACCGTGTGGTCCTCCAGGTCGCTCTTCTTCTCCAGGTAGGCGCTGATCAGCTGTCCGATAGTCGTTGTCCTGTCTGTCAACAAAGAAACCACATCATTTTAATGTGGTATGGGGGTGACAATATTTATATCCTCCCCACGAATGCCTGTAGGAGGAATTTCAGATGTCAAACCGCTGTTTTAGCGCCACGCCTCACCGGGAAACCTCATCATCTCCGCGGGTCTTCCGCTCTGCTGCAGCGCCTGAACCAGCTTGTTGCACTGGGTGGTTTTCCCGGCTTTGTCCACCCCCTCCAGGACGATCAGAGCTCCTCGTTTACACGCCATATTTATNTTAAGTTGGTCTAGGAAGAACTGTGGCTCCGCAAACATTTTGCTCCAACGAGGGTAAAATCTTCAAAAAAGGATCCCAAATCTTATTGAAAGTTTCAGGTTTTCTCCTAACATTGTATAGAATCTTTTCAGGAGTGCAGTAAGATATCAATTCATTGATCCATTGTCTTGTTGATGGGGAGTCTTTGGATTTCCAATTGGTTAAAATGCACTTCTTTATTGCAGTACTCGCAAGTAATAGAAAATACTTCTGTGAACTAAGTAGGTTGACAGAACTCAGGTCTCCAAGTATCCAGATTTTAGGGTCTTGATTGATATTACAGTGAACTACTTTTGAAGTTAGAGCTATGGTATATTTCCAGAATGGTTCTATAACAGGACAACTCCAAAACATGTGAAAAAGATCCCCTTTCATAATTTTACATCTTTGACACATAGAGGATATACTGTTATTCATTTTATGTAATCTGGATGGTGTATAATACGTTCTGTTAAGTATGTTGAACTGTATTTGTCTGTGTTTTGTGGATACTAACACAGTTTGTGATTGCACTAGTAGTTTTTGCCAGCCTTCTTCATCATAAACATGCCCCAAGTCCGACTCCCATTTTCTTTTATTAGTCGTCACCTCATATCCTGGGAAGTTGTCACTTATAATATGGTATACAGCAGACATAAGTCCTCTGCATGTGTTGGAATGTTTATTGTAGAGGGATGATTCAAAGAGAGTCTCTTTAGGTATGCTTGGAAACGTGTCTCTTGTGTTATCTTTCACCCACTGTCTTAGTTGCAGTAATTTAAAGAAAGACTGATTCGAAATGTTGTATTTCTCACTCAGCTGTTGAAAGTTGGCATGTACATCATTTATATACAGATCAGCAACTGTTTCAATTTTTTCCGTATTCCAATTTTTCAATATACCATCTGCAATATGATTTGAGAGATTCGGGTTGCCCCACAGTGGTGTCCTCCCAAGAAATGAAATATCTAGCTTCAAGAGAGAATGAGATTCATGCCATGCATTGAAAGTATTGAGCATGATGCGATTATCTGTGAGAGATTTTACACTTGTTTTTTTTACCTAAGTATGGTACTGCACATAAAGGAATATTTTTCATTTTGTATTGTTCTATTGAAACCCACCTTACATCACTACTTTCTTGATGGAGCCAAATCCAAAGTGGTCTGAACTGGGAAGCTAAATAGTAATGCTTAAAGTCTGGAAGGTTAAGTCCACCCTTTGAGTAAGGTGCCTGCAAAACTGTAATTTTAACTCTAGGATTTTTCTTTTGCCACAGAAAGTGAGTGATGGCTTTATTTAATTCTTTGAAAAAATCATTTGGGATTTTTATTGGAATACACTGAAATAAATAAATGAATTTAGGTAAGATATTCATTTTAATTGAGTTTACTCTGCCAATAAGAGATAGAGGGAGATCTATCCATCTCTGCAGGTCAGATTTAGTCTGATCAAGTAATTTAGTAAAATTGTCTTTAAATATTAGCTCATCAGTGAGTCTGATATTAATACCTAAATATTTGAATCCATTAGTGTTCCATTTCAACGGGTTAGTGAGAGATTTGGCATTAGTGTCCTTTATATTAAGGGGGAGAATCTCACTCTTGGAATAATTTAATTTGTAGCCTGAGGCTGCACTATATTCTATAAGACACTGAAATAATGGGGCAATAGAGGTATTTGGGTTAGTTATGTATAACAAAAGATCGTCCGCATAGAGGGATAATTTATGCTCGTTTATGCCGAATTTAATCCCTGTTATAGAAAGATTGGAGCGAATGGCAATGGCTAATGGTTCTATAGCCAGTGCGAACAATATAGGTGAACTTGGGCAACCTTGCCTGCATCCTCTTGACAGAGAGATTTTACTGGAAAGAACATTATTTGTTAAAATATTGGCTTTTGGTGCTTTAAACAGTGTTTTAATATATTTGACAAACCTTTCTCCAAAGTGCATGGCTTCAAGTGTTTGAAAGAGAAAGCTTGGTTCAATCCTGTCGAAAGCTTTGTTTGCATCCATAGATATTATAAGTGTTGGATCTCCATTTTTTTGGGCTGCATCCACAATATGAAGCAGTCGCCTCACATTATCAGCACCATGCCTGTTCTTAACAAATCCCGTTTGGTCAGGATGTATAATCTTCGGAATTATCTCTTCCAGCCTGTTAGAGATAAGTTTGGATAGAACTTTATAATCTGCATTTAGAAGACTGAGGGGCCGATATGAGTCACATTTCTGTTTGTCCTTGCCAGGTTTAGGCAGGAGTATGACTGTTGCCATTTCCAGTGATTCTGGTAGCTTTTCATTTGCAAATGCTTCTCTGATCATATTTGTAAGTGGTGTTAGTAATTTATCTGAAAAGGCTTTAAAGTATTCTATAGGAAAGCCATCTGGCCCAGGGGTTTTATTGTTCTGTAAGGAATTAATAGCTTTGAGGACTTCTTTCTCTGAGATATCTGCGTCCAGTTTCTTTCTGTCTTCATCATTTAATTTTGGAAGAGGAATACTGTCCAAGAATGTTTTTGCTGCAGTATTATCTTCTTCGTGTTCTGATTTATATAGGTCTTCATAGAATTTCTTAAATTCTGCATTTATTGTTCTAGATGTATTTAGTTGTCCACCATCTTCCGTTGATATTGATTGTATGAATTTATCAGCATTTTCTTTCTTTAGCTGCCATGCCAGGAGTTTGCTTGTTTTATTTCTAAATTCATAATAATGGTACTTTGTACGAGCCATGACTGTCTCCTCTTTACTTGTGCATATATTATCATAAATAGTCTTTGTTTTTATTAAGGAGTTAAGGTATGTGTCATTTTTAGAAGTATGATGTGCTTGTTCGAATTTTCTTAAATCGTTCTCCAGTTGCTTTAATTTTTGTCTTTTTTCTTTGGCTTTGTAAGCACTATATGAAAATATGTGTCCTCTCATGAAGGCCTTAAGAGCTTCCCATATGTTAGTGTCTGAAGATGAATTATTATTAGCCTCTAGAAAAATTTCGATGTTATTATTCATATATGAAATGAAATTAGGATCTTTTAACATGAAATTTTTAAATCTCCAAGTGTTAGATGTTGTTTGTGAAGCATTAGTTTTCAAAATTAGTTTCAGTGGGTTATGATCAGAGAAGGTAGCAGCCAGATACTCACAATCTTTAACTAGAGATATCATATCTTGTGGTAAGAGGAACATGTCAATCCTTGAGTACGTATTATGTGTTCCTGAGTAACATGAGTAATCTTTTTGTTTTGGATGAAGCTCTCGCCATACTTTGGTTAAACCTATATCTTTCATGCCTTGCTTTAGAGCTGCTGCTGCCTTTGATAGAGACACTGTCTTAGGGGAAGAACGGTCTAGGGAAGGATTTAAAACTAAGTTGAAGTCTCCACCCACTATGCAATGTCCTTCTACTGTAGCAAGTCTCAGTAGCAAGTTATTAAAAAACATTGGGTCATCATGATTTGGACCATATATATTTATCAAAGTCACTCTGTTCATATTCAGCACACAGTCTACAAGTAAGAATCTTCCATCTCCATCTTTCTCAACTAGGTTTAGCTTAAAATTTAGATTTTTGTTAATAAGGATTATGATTCCTCTTGCACTTGAGGTGAAGGAGGAGTAAAACACATTACCAACCCATTCCCTACGTAATTTCAGATGTTCCAAGTCTGTGAGGTGGCTCTCTTGAATAAAGGCTATGTCAACTTTCTGTCTCTTTAAGTACGTTAATATTTTCTTCCGCTTTATTGGTGAATTGATCCCTCTGACGTTCCATGATACACAAATCAGCTCAGTCATACCTTCCTACACATGTAATAAGGTGTTTGCAGAGAATATTTTTGAGTGCACTGCTAAAAGGCAGCATGGAGTTCTACCATAATTTAGAGAGTGACCACAGTGCTAATTTGAATAGGATAGTTAAATTCGACCTAGACCAACAATTAAGTTTTGTGCATTTACAAGCACCAGTATTAATTCCCAGAGAGCACAATAAACCCCTAACTATTAAACTAAAAACCTGCCAAGAAAAACCCCAACAAAAAAAAGTTTGGTAGGTAAACAACTCACACATCTGTGGTTACCTCAGCAACTGCTGTATTGGAAACATAATTAGTCTGTATGAACAGAGACAATGCAAGTCTTACATCAGCGGATATAAATCTTGAACATGAGAGAGGAAATATTATCAGACATAGTGGTATGTGTAATATTTGATCTGTAAATAAAACGAGGGAGAGAAAAAAAAATGTTGATTCTGATTAAGAAACCCTCAATTCAGCATACATAACCATCATAGCATTAGAAATAATATATTATTGTTCATATCAGTGAATAAAGTGCTCCAAAGGATAAAGGGGGTTTTCCTCTGATCACCCCACTTGCAATAGTCCCTTCAACATACATAAAAAAAAAAAAAAAAAAAAACAATAATCCCACGGTAATTTTTCCTCTCTCATTCTGGCAGTCTTTTTTGCACTTTTTCTCAATTTTGAGGCATATTACTCACTTGTCAAGTCCTTCAGAAATTTTTCAGCTTCAGATGAAGTGGAAAAGAACTTGAGGGAGCCCTCATGCTTCACTCTGAGTTTGGCAGGATAGAGCAGCGCGTATTCAATACTCTTCTCCCGCAGCTTTTTCTTTATGTCCAGAAATCCGTCCCTCCTGCGCTGCAGCTCCGCGCTGTAATCCGGGAAGAAAGAGACCCTCTTGTTGTCATAGGTGACTTCTCCTTTGGTCCTGGCAAGTCGAAGCACTTTCTCCTTGTCCCGAAAGTTCAGAAATTTTACGATGAGAGGCCGTGGTCTGTCGGAGATTTTCCCGATACGGTGCGCTCTCTCTAAAGGGATGGGCATGCTGAAATTCTCCTTGTCGAGCAGCTGTGGAATAAGTCGTTCCAAAAATCCGACCGCATCTCGTCCTTCTGCTTTCTCGGGGATATTGAGGATTCTAATGTTAGATCTTCTGCAGCGGTTCTCGAGATCGTCGGTTTTTTCCATAGACTGTATGGAAGCAGGGGCTCACTCCCTCGGTGAGCTCGCGGAGGTGAACCCCAGCAACTGCTTTTATCCTGTTTAATATTGCTGGATACTGAACTAAGAGACATTTAAAGCTTAGCTGTATGGAAAAATACAACTTACGAAAAAAAGATCATAAAAAACGTGCTGTTTTGAGCTCAAAAAAGCCACACGTGGAAGCTAACATGGCGGACGGAGGTAAAGAAGACTTTGCAAAACTCCTAGAGGCCCTCCGTGAAACCAAAGAAGACTTGACCAAGCACATTGACAAAAAAACATCCGACATTCAATGTACTTTAAACAAGATCGAATCCTCACTCTCCACGTTGGCTGAGCAGGTGCAGGAGGTGGAAACCCGAGTGGCCGCTAACGAGGATAACATCAAAGACGTCAACGACCGAGTGGGCAGTATGGAGAAAATAATAACGCAACTGAAAGAAAACAGCAGGGGGGAGCACTGGGCATCTCGCGTCTCGTTAAAACGAATGAAGGCGCGCCAAAACTTCGAATCAGTCACCTTCTTCTTCTTCTTCTTCTTCTTTATTTCCGGCAGCGTAGACGCAGCAAAGGCGTATTACTGCCCTCCACCGGTCCTTACTCATTTATTTCTAACTATATCTTGTCATACACTCCCGTTTCATGCAGGAACTGCAGCACTAGTTTGGTTGTCATAAGGTGGATCAGTTACCTTACTTCCGGTGGTTCGTTGTGACGTATGAAGCGTCAAACGTCATCGGTCACGTGATCGCAGAGATTTGATACAAGCCTCGACACAGCGTTTCGATACAGTCTATGGTTTCGAACCAGCCTGCTTCAATAGAGTGAAGCAGGCTTCGGAGTCTCAGCGTCAAACGTCCCATCTCTACACAGTAGAAAAGTACAGCTAAGAAAGTAAACAAGTATGCACCCTGCAACCTACTTAACCTAGCTAGCACGCATAACGAGCACGTAGTTAAATACAAATATGAAACACCTGTGCTGCTCCACCTCTAATGTCTCTGGTTATAGTTTACGTGCTAACTTCACTGGTAAAAAAGCTGAAGTCTCGACTTTGAAAAAAGCCTATGTATTGTCTAACTCCTTTACAAGAGAGTAGAAGAGTATAATTCTTCTGGAGGTCTTACACGAGCTCCCAGCGGTTGGCAGAGAAGAGCAGATGCACCGTGTGATCCTCCAGGTCGCTCTTCTTCTCCAGGTAGGCGCTGATCAGCTGTCCGATAGTCGTTGTCCTGTCTGTCAACAAAGAAACCACATCATTTTAATGTGGTATGGGGGTGACAATATTTATATCCTCCCCACGAATGCCTGTAGGAGGAATTTCAGATGTCAAACCGCTGTTTTAGCGCCACGCCTCACCGGGAAACCTCATCATCTCCGCGGGTCTTCCGCTCTGCTGCAGCGCCTGAACCAGCTTGTTGCACTGGGTGGTTTTCCCGGCTTTGTCCACCCCCTCCAGGACGATCAGAGCTCCTCGTTTACACGCCATATTTATAGATTTGGGCTCCTCTCAGTTAAACAAAAGGAGAAACGACGACAAACCGTCCTCTGCTTAAAGTTAACCACTGTGAGACTTTCTCACCGTTTACGCGCTTTTTTCTACAAACCAGACAACAACACGGAAGTGACGCACTTCCTGTGATCAAGTTTCCTTTTTGTTTTTTGTTTAGGAAACTTTATTGAATCAAAAATAATCCACAAACTGGACATGTCTGAGCACTGAACCTTAGGAAATGCACATAGAAAGCCCTGTCATGATGATGCATACAGTTTATGGGCCTGACTTAAGTGTTATCAAAGTTATCCTACTTTTATATGTTCATCTGTCCAAAATCCAAGTTTTAAATTAAGGCTATTTTCACCAACATTTGTTATTTCTAAACAACTGTATTTCAGTATCAGTGGACTATAAGAAAGCCTGTCTGACACTTTTCCCATAAGTAAATATCCTCAGTATTTAAAACAGGGTGTCCATAATGTGTCTTTACAATTAAAAAAAATTAAACGCTTGAATATTGAATTAAAGACAGTTGATAAGATATCTTAACCAAATGTGTTCCATTATAATCAGTGTTTATCAAAACCTGTGAGCACATTGACACTGTGTTTCAGGTTTCCTGTTCGTGAAAGAGTTTATGTTAAATGGCTACTCCTCAAAAGAAGGTACATTGGGCCAATTCCTTGGCCATCACACTCACCAGGTATCACTCCCTTGGACTTACTTCTATGGGGATATGTTAAAGATATCATGTATCGAACAAAGATACAGCACTTAACTGACTTGAAGCAAAATATTTCTATTGCCATTGCTGCCTTTGATGAGGCTAACATGGCAAGAAATCATGCACCGTCTTGATGTACAATTAATGGTACCCACATAGAGGTGTATTAAATGAGGCAAAAAAAAACCAAAACCTTGAAACCACTGATTATAATAAAATATAACTGGTTAAGATATTTTATCAACTGCCTTTGTACTACATTTTTAGTTATGTAAAAAGACTTTCTGGACACCCTGTACTTTTGATTGATTTTAAAGCAGGGGCATTTTTAGACCTGACCCTCAGGGGGCTCAGCCCCAATGAAGACTGTGGGTGTCGTATGAGAGTGGGTTTAAGGGACTACTTTGTGTAGCGGATTGTTACATGCGGATTTATCCTGTTTCTCACATAGACGCATAACAGCTGGAGAGGTAGTTCTAGAGTTGTTACAGTTGGAGTTGAAGCTGTGTGGAGAAATAAAGTGCCTCCAAAAGAAGAAAGTTGTCTTTTTGAATCAACGGAAATCACTTCCACAGTGGGTTTATCCCAAAGCTCTTAAGTTTCATCCTCTGACCCCCATTCCCTCACTTGATCCTGAAATCTAAGAAATAGCTATTATCCAGTGTTCCTGGGACATTATGCAGTAGAGTGTTGTATCCTTCATTTCTCCTGTCCATCTCTGAGGAAGGGACCAAAACTCAAGGGAATGACACAAATAGAGGAAGCGCAGATGAAACTTTGGAGCTTTGAGATTTACTCCTCAGCTGTTCTAGAAACCACATGAGCCGATACTAGAAGAAAGTTTGGAAATACTGCTCTATCCACAGGGGGCACCAAAATCAACACAAGCTGTATGATTCTCAAAGGGGCTTTAAAAAAAAGAAATCTAATTGATTTTTTTTATTTTGGAAAAAAGGGAACCAGCATCCCCATAATTAAAAATGTTGTCACCCTTATTTTCTTATGAGAACTTATGTTTTAGAGATGTTACGGCAGCTTTCGTGTTGTTTTAAAATGTTATGTTTAATTTGTTCTTTGCTTGTGATCTTGTGACTTTCTGGTTCACTTTGCAATGGATATAGCTCAGTGAGCCATTTGTTTATCTAAAAGCTTCATTCTCGCTTGGCTTAGACTGACTCAGCACTTACGGAGTCATGCTTTATTCATATTTCAGGGTGTGTACAGCTACAGCTCAGTATGACGTACCAAATATGTTTGATGTCATATTTGTGATAATTCTCTAAAGCACATCATCATTCAACATCTACAGCACCAAAATACAGAAGAATTGAAGAATTGAACTGCACCAAATGAGTCTCAGAATGATCATTTATTTATTTTTCCACTCTGTTTTTCCTTTTGAAAGTAGCATTGATTCACAACAGCCTTTTCAGCATGTGACATGTCACACTTTGCTCTTATGACAGTGCTTCAGAGCGTCTTTCAGAGCTGCTAACACCATGTCAACGTTAGCTTTGCTGCTGTTACATCCCATCAGCCCCACACGAAGCACCTGAAACAACCAACGACATTCACAGTTAGGAGACACATCGTATTAACTACTTTTTGGTGATTTAAAAGATCTATGCTTTTGACTCTCACCAGACCAACTGATGGTCCAAGCCCTCCAGAAATCTCTAGATTATGTGTTTTCATGATGTATGTTGTGATCTCTTTCCAGTCGTATCCATGTGGAGCAACTATCGTTGTCACTGTGGGCAGTCTTGCTTTCTAAAATAAGAACAGAGGTTTGGGATTTGGTATTTTCTAAGCTGTAAACTCTAACAAAGGTTACTTCATACAGTTTCATGAAAGCATTAACATTTGAAGCTTACCTTTTCTTTGACAAATAATTTCAGACCCATGCTCTCAAGGCCTGCATGGAAGTATTCGGCCACTTTTTGATGTCTGTCCCATGAATTCTCCAGACCCTTAAATTATCAGAAAACGTGATGAGAGGAAGCAAACATCCATTTTTAGTCAGACATCTTTTTCAGTTTTATACAAGCTAACTTTAAAGCCCTAACATGGTTGTATAGCATGAAGTCTTCACCCAAGCAGACAGTGCTCAAAGCACAGTGAAGCTTTGAGTTAAATTACATATCATGCTTACTATAAAAATGTGACCTAGACCATGTTTTGAGGGATAATCTTTACAACCTTCCATCTTAGTTCAGAATTAATCAAACACAATTTTTAGTTTATCAACTGCTCAAATTTAAAGCAGAGCAAGATATCAAAATCAAAGCAAAAGATAACAGACTAATACAAGTAACACAGCTAGTCCTAAACAATATTAATATATCAAGCCTAAAGAATATAGCAAACAATAACCGTGAATCAACATTTAACACTCATCCTGTATGTAATAAGTGATGAGCTGCTGGATCTAAAATGGGTAGTGTAAGCAAAATAGCAAAACATATGTGTACTTAAAACTTTAATCAATCCAACAGGATGACTCTTCACTGGTATCAAAAAGTTTGATTATGTGAAAGCATATATCAATTTAACCTTTCTATTTTTAGGAAAGCAAACCTTATTTTGACATTTTTTTTGTCTGCGTAACTATTTTGTGTCTTTTTTGTACAATGCAATTTACAACCCAAATTATTCCCACTAGAAGTAAAACAAAACATGACTGAGCAAGATATGTTTCAAAGCTTAGCTAACTGAAGTCAACAACTGACATGACTGTATAAGTTACCTCTATGTTGACTATGATTTGAAGTAATGTGGGTTTGAGGGTTGAAATTATGAAAATGTTTTTGCTCTAAGTATTTGATTTTTAGGCCTGTTTTTAGAGAAGACAGCAGGTGAAGTATGAAACTAGGAAGAGAGTGAGTGGACATGAAGCGTGGCTCAAATCCAACCTCCACCACTTACTAACTTGAGGACTGTAGCCTCAGTTCATAGAGCACATAACTAAGCCAAACAAGCACCCCTTTGATTTTTTTAGTTTACTAATTACATCCTATTTATTGGCTATGAAACTTTTGGAAACAGCAAACATTTTTGTACTTAATCTATGTGTATTGATACTGCACTGATTGTACGTTGGCATTTAGTATTTACATATTTATCAGACATGCAGAAAAATGAGTGGTTGGAGTCACACAGCCGCTCCTATTTCAGGGAGCTTGTCTGCTTTTGTTGGCACAAACACTAGCTTGAAAAAAAGTCTGTCACCAAAATATCACAATAAATTATTCATTCCTAGAAGTTGGCCAGTATGCGGGACATTTTTCTTCAACGCACGTTGCATTAAAAAACCCTGAAAGATTGAAAACCGGTCATTCAAACACACATCACACCTCTTCAGTAAGAACAGCCAGGCTCTCCCTCAGAGAGTAAAAAGCAGTGACAGGACCTGTGTGGTGATATCTGTAAAGAAATATGTTTCAGTAATTAAAATTTATGGCTATTTTAATTAAGCAAAAGCTTGAAATGTGACCATGTCTTGCAGGTTTAAAAGATTTGTCTTACACTCTTGAAGGCTTCCCATCACATCCCCAGTAGTTTGAAAGCCAACTCAAATCCAAGAAGAACGACACAGGCTTCGTTCTCCGGTTTAAGATTTTCTGGCTGTTGAAAGATTCTTCCATTAACAAAGTTACAGTTTTTTACCATTTCTTATACTCAAGTTTCTTACCATGCTCTGTCACTGAAGGAGATGGGGGCTGTTCCCGGGGGAGCGTTCAAGACTTTTTGGGAGCCTGTGTACAGGATGTCAATCTCTGCAAACACAAGTATTCACTAAAATGTAAACTTGATGACTTCAGAACAGATTTTAGAGCAGAGAAAATGGCAGGTTTGAACACTCCACCTTGTTGGTCCATGCAGAGAGGAGCCCCACCAATTGAAGCCACAGAGTCAACAAGAAACAGGCAGTTATACCTGAAGGGAAAATAAAACACTACTTTAACTTTTTTCTTCACTTTTGCATCAGCTGAGATCACTAATGTGCTCATGCTGCGTCTTACTTATGACACAGCTGTCCAATACCATCTAAAGGATGCAGGACTCCTGTTGAAGACTCTCCATGTGCCAGGAAGAACACAGCTGGTCTGTGCTTTGACAAGGCCTGAAAGGAGAAAACATCAGCACACATAACGACACCTTTCATGGTAATCTTTTATGAAACAGAATAAAAGAAGAGGAACTCATACCTTCTCAATATCTTCATTTGAGAAGAAACCACCAGGAGGCGCCACAATTGTATTCACTCTGGCACCTGTTGGATTATGATACATGAAACCAAAAGCCCTGAGAATAATTGTTGCCAATTCCTTTGAAATATTCTCTCAGTGAGTAGATTATGCATGTCAGCAATCAGCTGCTGTTAAATAGCTCCAGTTAAAATCATTGTTTATCTCTGTTCAAATGATGTTAGACAAAAATACAGGGCTCAGCTGTTCAAGGACGATCACTTATCCATGTTGCAGAAGAGCTAAACATTGAAGTTTCTCCAGTTTGCTCTTAAAGCTGGCTCAAAAAACCCCAGGATGTCCCATTTTACAAATTAATTCAAAATATTAAAAGCCTGGTTGTAATTTATTTACTCATAGAGAACAAGTAAATTATAACCAAAGTTTATTCAGCATGGTCTCACTTAACTACGTTTTGACTGTGCATAGGCTACTTGAATGAAGCTAAAGCTCTGTACATTCAGCAGAAACTCAACAATTCTTACAGCTGACATCTTTAAATATATGGATTTATCATGATGTGAAAATGTGAGAGTTTCTAAATGATGCAGAAAAAGGGAAAAAAAAAAAGGTTAATAAAATGATACAGGATGCAGGATAGGAAAACATTAGGCTTAAAATGATGTTTACAGGTCAATGAAGTCTGAATAAGGAAAAAAAAACTGTTCTGATAAAATCCAGATCCTGATGCAGCCTTAAAAACATCCTGACATATCTTGCCTATATCGCCCCTTAATGGAGAGCATTTACCTTGGTCAGAAGCAGAGTTTGCTGATGTTTATGCAGCACATAACACTGGAGAAAATGGCCACTTATCATCTGGTATAGGAGACACCTGAGGGACACGTGAGCTTTGATTTTATGAGTTTGTGATGATGGAACAAGGAGGTTTGACTACATTTAGTGACTGATTCTTTTGAAAAGAAATGGTTATCAATTCAAGTTTTTATGTGTCACTTTTAGGGTAAACAGACATGTCAATAAGAGTTGCTGGACCTTAACAATGTTAAATGTGGCCCAACTTGACAGATGTTTGTACACCCCTGCTCTGTAGCCTCTGCAGAAGAGTAACTCTACGTGTATAATTTATTGTTTTTAGATTGTGTAGAAATTGTGTTGGAGAGGTGCAGATAAGGGTGGAAATTAATCAAAGTGTCCTTGGTGTTGATGTTTTTGTTGGAAAAATTAGATTGCACCAGTCTTACCAATCCTCTCAGCCATCTCTGCCGCTCTCTCTCCCCATATGCCGTTGACTGCAGACAGCACACTCTCACCAGGCTCCACCGAGTTAAAGATGGCACATTCCATCGCTGTGTGTCCGGTGCCACTCACAGCTAAAGTCACAGTGTTCTGAGTCTGGAACATGTACTGGATTCCACTTTTGATATCACCCATTATCTGAGACACAAAATGAGCAAACATGAGTCTGAGAGTGGTTTGAATAAAATATATCTGTGCTTTGTGGATGAAAGAGACATAAAGTGACATGATGAACATATTGAAAAGCAGGCACTGTAGGTGGTCATGTTTGTGAAGCATGCAAACATTTCTGTTTTTTGTCTTCTGCTCCTTCTCCTCAGGAGCTGAGTTACCTCAAAGATCTCTGGGTGCATGTGTCCGATGACAGGATTGGCTCCAGCCTCCAGAATCCGTGCAGGAACATTTGAAGGTCCTGGTCCAAACATGTGACGATGAGGAACCACCAGAGGTTTCTGCAGACATTTTGGTGGAGGCACAGAAAGGGACGACATGTTACCAGCTGTGAGACAGGTCAGTACAGGACGGAAAATGTGAAGCAGAGTCCTCCTCTCTGTCTGACCACTGAAGGTTTGCAGGTCAGAAGTCTGTCACAACATACTCCGCCTTTATCTCCTTCTGTCAACAAAGCTTGCTCTCTGTGTCATATGAGCTCAGCTTCTCGTTTTTTTTAAGATACAAAGGTCACAAAACATGACATCAGAGTTTAATGTTTGACCACCACACCGCTAGAGGATCAGGATTAACCATTAAACTGCTGCTGCTCCAGTGAACCATCAAAACAAATGTGTGTCAGACATTTAAGTTAAGATGCTCTTGTTTGAAGCAGTTTATTGATAATTTAAGAGTTTTTCAATGACACAGATGATATTTAAATTATGTACACAACAGACATTAAAATTCATTTTTAAATTTTTGATTTGAAGATGATTTGAACCATATCTACTCATCATTTGATAAACAATTGTCTCTTAAATCCATAGTTTGGCATTAGACACAGAACTTTCTTTGAAATGATAATCATGTAATCAGGTATAAGAATCAATACGATGCGTACAACCTTAAAAAGGTTCTGTATATCTATTTCCAGGGTCAAGCTATGGAATAATCTGGGTGAGGAACTCAAGCAAAGTCCACCAGTTTAAAAAAATGTACAAAAAAACATTGATAAGCAAGTATAGTGGCTAAGAGCCATTCATCATTATTTTCAGTGATCAGTTGACAAGGTGATTAATGTGTATGTGTTTATGAATATTTATAAGAGCAAATATGTGTATGTATGCGCACGGCTTGTATACGTATTGTATATATGTATATATGAGTATACATATGAATTGGTGTATTACTATAGGTGTATGTGATTACAGAGGTTTACGTATAGGTTTATGTATGTATATATGTACATATATTATTGATATGTAGGAAAGGGGTGGGAGTTAATAAGCTATACTTCTACTTACTCCTTTTTTGAATGAGTCATTTCTTTCATTATTTCACTTTATTTTATGTTGAAGTATTGTTTGGCTTCCTAAAATTTTCATTTGTATATCATATTATAGAAACTGTTGGTGGTTATTAGGAAGCCCTGTACGATTTGCTTATTCGAATAAATGAATAAATAAATAAAAAGGAAGTATCACTGAAGGATGCGTTGTGGGGTGAAATGAGAAACATGACAGTGAGCACTCTAATAACCGGACTCACACCATAACAGAGCTCAGATTAATTCTGGTTTATTGCAGCTTGTTGTTATTTCTCCTCACAGCTGAGCTTGATTTCTCCTCTGGGGGATGAGGAGGTGTTTCCCCAGAGGCTCGGGGCAGAAGGAGCCCTCCCTGTACACTAGACGCCCCCTGACGATGGTGGCACACACCAGTCCTCGCAGAGTGACGCCAAGGTACGGTGTTATCTGCACACACGCACACACACACAGTCATGAGCTCAGAAAGTGGCTTCTTCCTCAAATTTTTCATCATATTGAATCTGATTTACCTTGTTTTTATGATGCACATGTTCTTCTTCAACCTGTGAGGAAATGTCAGAAAATTACTCTCTAACAAAACTTAACATATGGTTAAAGGTGTTCAGTGTCATTGTGAAAAAGGGTGTTTATGGATCATCTATACTCTTCATACACACTTTGAACTCTCGCTCTGGGTCCCATATGACCAGGTCAGCATCATAGCCGGGGGCGAGGCTTCCCTTCTGTTTGTCCAGACAACACAGCTGAGCTGTTTTCTGGCTGAGGAGTCTGGTCACATCACTCAGCTGAAATCCTCTCTGACTGGCTGAAGTCCAGAACAGAGGCAGACCTGATGGAGGTTCAAATGAAGAGTGGTTAAACATGTTGAATTTCTTCTGAAAACGTTCACAGTGTTGTAAACGTCACAGTTGGATCAGGAGCAGGAGGTGTGATGATTCTTGGGTTAAATCTGTGGATCAGCGTCACAGCCCCCCTGCTGTCGGACTTTGACTGTTTCTCTCTTTTCACTGAACAGTAAATGATTGTTCTGGCATTCAGCTTCTGTTTACCTCTGAGTGAACTTTGCCCAGTTTGGGTGATTTTCAGGATTATGGTTTGGAGGACGGAGAGAAAGAAGGAAACAACTAATCCACTTAAAAAGGAAATCTGCATATTAATTCTGTTATTTTGCTTCAGCCTGGTTTAGAGTGGTGTGTCTCCTCCAGCTGAACCCAGCAGAGGATTTGTCATCTCCAGACAAATCCTGGAGCTTTTCTGCAGACTGGGATAATGTGAAGCTGCCATGACTGACACAGCAGCCTTGGAAGCTCTGTTGTGATGTTAAACACCTCAAACTGAGAAATTTCAGCTCTCATTAGAATAGAAATTAACAAACACAACCCACACTTCAAGCACTGAAATGCACCTTCCAATGCCACATCAAGGAATGAGGTGGTCTAACACAAAACTGATCAAAATCAAAGCTCACCTGTCCCTCAAGTGTTTCTTGATACTAGATAATAAGTGGTGAGTTTTCTGCAGCGTTACGTGCTGCATTAACATCAGCAAACTCTGCTTCTGACCAAGGAAAATATTCACCAATAGGGGGCGATATGGGCAAAATATGCCAGGATGTTTTTATGTCAGAATCAGATCTGGATTTTATCAGGATCGTTTTTCTCATCACCTGCAGGAGAGTTTGAGTTTCTGCCAAACACAAAGAGCTCTAGCTTTATATGAGTAGCCTATGTACAGTCCAAATGAGGTTAAATGAGATGTTACAAGATGATCAATACCTTACAAACATGCTCCACCCCTACACCCCTCCAAATACCAAATCCGGGACTCCGCTGACCTCACCACCTTCAAAACCAGATTAAAAACTCACCTGTTCCGCTCTGCTTTCAACTCCATAGAAACCCATCACCTCTAGTTCATCCTGTTTACTCATTTTCTTCTGTCCATTTTCTTTTTTTAAAATTGTTTTTAACCTGTTATTATTTTTTTACCATGTAAAATATTGTTTTATCTGTTCGTCTTTTTAACTTTTCGATGTAAAGCGACTTTGAGTTTTTGAAAAGCGCTTTATAGATAAAATTTATTATTGTTATTATTATTATTATTATTATTATTATTATGAGCAACAACTCATCAAAATCTTCAGACCAGTTCAAAAATTGCTCAAATTTACATTTTGCACCAATAAATCATCAAAAGGTTGCGAGTAGAGTTTCAAAATGCAAAAAGAAGACATGGTACTGAAACAAAAGAAGGAAAATGATCAAGCAATTTATAGACATCAACAATTGAAGTGAAATATTCTGTTTATCTGCTTATCAACAGTTTAAGAGCACAGCCTTTGAAAGAGAAAATCTGCACAAAAATGTGGATACTAGGTCATTTTCTGTCAGGTGTTCACACTGTCATGACCTGATGATAGTAAAGGATAAAAAGGTTGGGGGCAGTAAGACAGACATTTTAAAGTTCTTCAAAGATTCTGAAGGTTATGGAACAAAAAAGTCAAATGGTAGACCCAAAAATAATTTCACATGTACAGAGCCAGCACATAGGAGGGGGCGCCATCATGATCTGCATTTTCTTTTAATGGCACAATGGAGCTTCAGGTTGTTCAGGGGCGTCAAACAGCAGCTGGCTATGTGGAGATGTTGCAGGGGGGCGTCCTTCATGACTGAGGGCCCTGCTCTGTGTGCTAATGACTGGGTTTTACAACACAACAGTGCTGCAGTTCACAATTTCCTCCTGTCAAAGGACTTCTTTTTCAGAGGAATAGCCTCACAGGACCCTTCTGTGCTCCCCTTATCTCACTCTCATTTCTTCTTTTTGCACTTTGAAACTCTGATTAGATCTTAGAATCTTTTTAAGACCCAGCATTGAAAAATTAAAATTCCTGAAAATTTTCAACTCGTCTTAAAATTTGGTTCAGGTGTATATGCTCTTGTTTTTTTGTGACCTTGACTGAAAATGTTCATGTTCATATAATTTGCAAAATGAATAATTCCAGTACCATCATTAATATATTGTAAGATAAAAGATGGACCTCAAGCCATGATTGGCCCCCACATCATGTTAGACACTGCCAGAGCTACAAGCCTAAAATCATTTTTGTCTTTGAAGCACATCCAAGCTTTAGTTGCCTGCAGCCATTGTTATTGTCTTCTGCAGTGTCAGATGTTAATGGTCCTGTGGGATCAGCACAGTAAACTAAAGAGGTGTGGTAGATCTTTAGACCAGCTTCAATTAGATTTGAGGTTACGGACGTGGCCTGTATTACTAACTTGGCTTCAAAGAAGTATTTTATGGGTAAGGATTCATGAGTGGTTCATGGTGAGTCCTGGTTCATGTAGGCAATGCAGGTAAGGCTCCATTAACTGTGGAGGTCAGCATTGTTGTTGGTTTACATGGCACATATGAAATTGTTGCTTTTAATAACTACTTTCATGATCAACAGTGATTACAACTCAATATGACTTAAGTTACCAAACTGTAGAGAGGAAATCCCTCCCCAGGCCTGAGTGAAGTCTCCACTCTCCAGTTTCTTCAGATCGGGGGTGCAGGGGGAATGATCGGACACCACCATGTCAATGTGTCCATCTCTCAGTGCCGACCATAGCTGCTCCTGCAGGGGGGGGGATATTAATCAGTAAAGTGGGGGTGGAGCTGAGTTCCATTTTAAGGATAATATTCTCAAAAAACACTTCATCACCTGATGTATTTACCTGGTTAACAGATCCTCTGATGGGGGGGCAGCACTTGAACTGCGTGGCCCCTGCAGGTATATCCTCTGCACACAGGCTGAGGTAATGGTGGGTGGTCTCGACCGTCAGGGGGGCTCCAGCCCGTCGAGCTTCCTGGATCAGTTTTAACGGCTTTGCAGACGACAAGTGGACGATATGACAGCGCACCCTAAAGCAGAAGGAGTCATGGTCAGTTATTTACTGTAGGTTTCTTATAAAACCATCGCAACAGACAAACACTGTTCGACCTGCTGACTCTGATTCACTGGTTACGTGTAGCCATGCTGGTGTTCTTACTGGTAATGAAGGCAGAGCTCTGTGACAATTCGGATTGCTTCCACCTCCATGATGTCAGGCCTGGACTGCAGGAAAGTGTCGTACTGAGAGGGGTCTAACATGGGGAGGGGTGTGAGCAGAGATAGAGAGCATATCAGTCACTGGAAGTATTTTAGATCCATAAGATTATTTCTGCCAGGACTGAGCACAGCAGCACACACTTCAGCTAAATCACAACAATAATACCAGACCACAAAGACTTGTGCTGTGTCTTGTGACTTTCTTGAATAAACTTTAGCTCTACCAACGCCTTCCTGAAACCTTTAAGGAGCTGCCGGCAGAATTTAGTTTGCACACTTCTGCATAGGTGCTGCTTTTACTGTCAATATTTGATGTGCAATGAAACTTTGTGTGGAAGTCAAATGTGCAGAAGTGCAGCGAGACATTTTGCACCATCACCACTCAGATGCTTCAGTGATTTAATAATGTAGTTTGTCAGCTTTAACCCTTTTAATTTATAGTCAAAAAACATTTTAAGTGCTGTTTAGAACATTTCAAGCTCTCACACAGGCTGACTGGCACTCAGTGTTCGAATTGAGTCTGTGGCTGCCATCAGTGAAAAGCACCTCCACACTGAAAAAAGAAAATCTTAATTTGATTGTAACCCTAAATTTTTACAGAAACTTTTTTTTTGTTTTGTAAAACAAAATTGCAAAACTTTAAAATTATAGACATCATCTGCAAATTGACGGCTTGCTTATTTTTTAGTTTTATTTTTAATTATTATGCCAGTAAAGACAAACTGTTTATTTCACATTTTTTGATGAAAAAATTCTGTACAACAAAACATGAATTTTTTTTTTTTTGCTCTCTTAAATTGCGGTCAAATTAATGCAAAATGACCATAATTTTCTGCAACTGAATATTTAGCTCATTAAAAAAGGTTTGTCTCTACGAAAAAACTGTTTTGTTTTTTTAATTGAATTGAAGGTTAATCTTTTTTTTACAGTATTTCTACTCAAACAAATTAATGTGAATTGACACGCAGATGTTATCAGTAAAATGCTGTTATGTTTAAATACAGGCCAACCCTGTATCTTAATGGGCTAAAATAATGTTTTACCGCATGATTGCTTCAAGAAAAGAGAAAGAGTAACTGCTTGTATTTTTTTTTTTTTTGCAGTACTGACATGATATGTTTGGAAAAAGAGTGGAGTTGGTAGTTAGATTGTTACTCCATCCACTGATTGTTAACGTAAGAAAGAATTTCATATGAATAATGCAAAAACCTGCCCACAGGAAAACATTGTTTGATTTCAGATGTCCAAACAAATTTGGACTGAGATTGTCAAATGATCAAATGATCATAAAAATAACAGTTATTGGGTAAAACGTCTGTCCAGATCACCTAAAACAAAAGACAATGCTAAATGAGTACAAAAAAGGATAAACCCAGATATGGCACAGGCAGATTTGTGTCATGTGATGTTTAAAATATAAATAAATTATTGTTACCCCCATCCTCCTCTGTAGTTGACTGGACGTCCCTCTCTGCATGAAACTGAAGAAGAGAGAGAGCAGTCACATTAAACGACTTAATTTGAGTGCAGTAATTGAATAATCACAGTTTGTATGGGTGTAATTGGTCTTGTACCAGCAGGACACTTCCTGTTCCTTGCAGCTGCTTCATGGCTGAGTGTAGGTCACTGTCGCTCACATGGGGGAACTCGTCCACCCCACTGTGGATGAGGAAACACTTAAAACCTGCTACTCCAGCCTGGATCATGGGTCGAAGCTCCAGCTATAGGAGGACATCAGATACTTATGTTTGCTTTGGTTATAGTTAAGCACAAACTGAGGGTTTAGTTTGTTAGTCTGAGTGGTCTCCTGTACCTGATTACCAGGAATGACTCCTCCCCAGAAAGCCGTGTCCACAAAACACTGTCCTGTCGCCTCACGCTGTTTCTCCTGAAAATTACCAAGTGTGGTGGTTGGAGGGATGCTATTTCTAAAGAAAACAAATAAACAATGTAATGAAATCTTAAAACAGGGGGTATATGCTAAAGATGCTGAACAAGTAATCGTAGAGAACACATTAAAGTCACTGGCTTAGATTTTACAAAAAAACCTGTTATTGCCATTTTCCTATTCATCTTTTTCTTAACTTTAAGATGTGTTTTTGAGCCAAAATCGTGCTGAAACATATTCTCAAATTCTGAAATACAAAACGTCATGTGACCAGAAAGCTTGCCAAAGATAATAACAGCTATGAAATTGAACATTTTAAAAGCACAATGGATAAAGATATTTATACTTTCTGCACCAAATCCAATGGAAAGAAAGACATCACTATTCCAAAGAAAAAAAAAAAAGACAAATACCTGCAAGGACATATGTTGTGTATTGAAAGTTACAGTACATATAATGTAATATAACTTTCCCAAAAAAAAGACCATTTAAAAAAATAAAAAATTGAAAACTTCAAAGCTGTTAATCATTCATTCACAAATGCATAATACCTCAACAGATAAAGCACAGTGCATTACTTGTCACTGAAATTGACCATGTTCTATATTATGTGTACATTTACATTTTCTGAATGATGAAGTAGCACACAAAACCCAAGTAAAGAATGAGTTTATCCTGATGTGGAAATGTGCTTCATGATTATGAAGTACACAAGTTTAGAATGGAGGATAAGATATATTTGGGGAAAAAAATGTATTCACAGGTCAAAATTGTCTGAATGTGAAAAACAATTCTGATGGTCATAATTAATTTTACATGCAAATAGCATAGCATGGAATTATCCATGTAATTTTCAAGGACCCCTAAGGCAGAAGATTAAAGTTATGACAAGATCCAGATCCTGCAAGAAAAGCTTCTTGACACATTTAACCCATATAGCCTCCTAATAGAGAACATTTTTCTTGATTGGAAGCAGAGTTTTCTGATGTTTATGCAGCATGTAACACATCAAGAGAGACAACTGAGGGACAGGTGAGCTTTGATTTCATCAGGCTGTGATGATGGAACAAGGAGGGTTGAGCCACTTGGTGACAAAGAAACGCTTAGAAAAGTGGGTCAGAAATAGATCATTTGTACTGTTTATAAATCTGTCAGTTAGAGCTGCTAGCCCTTTGTTGTTTACACTAAATCAATTCTGGCCCTCTTAGAAGAACATTTTGATTATTGGTCAGATACATCATTCAAATTCACATTTGTTATCAACACCTTCAACCTTTAGGGGGGACAGGGAGTTATCTTACTCACAGTGGCATGTCCACAATGGTAGTGACCCCCCCTGCTGCAGCAGCCCTGGTGGCGGTCCAGAAACCCTCCCAGGAGGTGCGGCCTGGTTCATTCACATGGACGTGACAGTCTACAACGCCTGGCATCACCACACTGTCCCCCACATCCAACACCTGCTGTCACATACATGAGAGACACCAACTGGAGGGTGAAATTAGAGCGATTTCTCTTGTTAGCATTGATTGGGGGTCTTAAATCTGTCAGCTTACCTCCACAACATCCCCAGAGAAGTCCCTGTCAGAGAGAATTTGGCTGATTTTACCATCCTCTATGACAACGACAGCAGGACGGACTTCATCACCCAGCAGCACTCTCTGACTCCTCACAGCTCTGACTGTTGATCCCAGCTCCATGTTTGTTCTTAAGAAGAATTAAAGAGGACAAAAAAACTCCTGCGCTTTGCTTTTACTGTTCAGATATGATCTCTGCAGTCCTGTGATCAGCTGCTGAGGAACCACCCACCAAAGGATCAAAGGATCAATCCTTGTTTGCTCTTCTTGTCTGTGGGACTCTGGGAATGTCAAATACAACATGCAAAGAAGTTTGGACAATACTTTGCATTTCAATACTTAAATCCTAATCCGAGGACTTGACATGAGCATGAATCTTGACTTTGGAAATGATTTTCCAGGAAGGTCAAGTTTTTTGAAGTGGCAGAAAAAGTCATGTTGAGGTCTGAACTTTGACTTGTGTTACTTTTTAACAGAGACAGACCAGACTTCTAGCAAGGAGTGACCTAACAAGGGCACTGACTTTTCTACAAGTTAATCATTTTGTTCAAGTCTTTCTTACAGCTGTGCCTAAAAGTTTACACCCCCTCCAGCAGAATTGTCTGACTTTTTGGCCTTTTCTCAGAAAATATGAATGGTAACAAAAACCTTTCTGTCACTCATGGTTAGAGGTTGGGTGAAGACATTTATTAACAAACAACAGTGTTTACTCTTTTTAAATCACAATGACAACAGAAACTTCAAAAATGACCCTGTTCATTTTTTTATACACACACACTGATTACAAGCAAATAGATCACAGGTGAGGATGGTTACCTTTAGTAGACATTCAAACACATTTGTGTTCACTTTTGTGCATTTATCAGGACAAAACCACCAGAGTTGTGTAAACTTCTTAACAGGGTCATTTTGAAGTTTCTGTTGTCATTATGATTTAACCCTCTGATGCATAAACTATGAAAGTTAGTGTCAGAATTTTTCCCTTGTGCGTTTTTATTTGTATTATGGCCTGAAAAAAAGTTTTCCATTTTTATTTGTAACTGAGCATTTAACGTTAAACAGTATGAACTTAATGTAAATATGACTTCTTTTTTTTTCTTTGGTAATTTCATGAATAATCCTTTTGTAATATTTTGCAAACTTTTTAACTCTCTTTCATCCATTTTAACACTGAATAATTTATAGTTTATAAGCTTTGCACCCACAAATGTTTGTCTATAATATGTTCAAAAAAAAAAAAAAAAAAAAAAAATATATATATATATATATATATATATATATATATATATATATATAAATACGTTTTGGGGGAAAAAATGAAAATAATTTTCAGGCCCAAAGAAGAATAAAAATATCCTGACACAGACTAATATGAATTTCCAGCACATGAATAATTGAATATAGGAGTAAATAACTTTGAAATAGGTGTCCACTGTAGTGACCACTATGCACCACAGGGTTAAAAGAAGGAGTAAACTATTTTTCTTTCAATAAATGTCTTCACCCAACCACTAACCATGGGTGATAAAGAGGATTTTGTGTTATCATTAATATTTTCTGAAAAAAGGCTAAAAAAATCAGAAATTCTGCTGGGGGGTGTAAACTTTTGGGCACAACTGTATGTTGGTCACATTTTCAATCTGCTGCTTTCTGCTCATTCTTCTTTGACACACTCGGAGCTGCATGTCTTGTGTTTGAACTGTGATGTTGAAATAATGGTACATATGATTAAGTGTTAAATTTAAACACTCGATGGAGATGTGTTATTAGTCATAGAAGAAGTGTGAGAGCAGCTAAGGTGGTTTGTGTCACTGTTGTAAGCAGAATATTGTATAAATGGCAGTGTTAAAAAGTTATTTTCTCAGACTTTTTGTGCCTTTATTCAGAGAGGACAGGATGGTGGATAGTGCAGGAAACAATAATATTCATCGCTGCACTTACACATTAATCCAAACAACACTCGGCCTCTCATTAAAGCACCTGACAGAACAGGTTCAGTCTGGATTCCTGGCTCCAGTCCTGACTGCTGGTGTTAAAATGATTGTGCACCATGTGAGTGAGTCTAACTTCTTCAGGGAACTCCTTTGTTTATTCACATGAGCTACTCCTCACTCACACAAACACACGAGGCAGTCAAATTCTCAGCTCACTTTATTTACATTTCTTCATTTAACTCATTTTAATACAAGCAGGTTTCCCAAACAAGGTTTTTACTATACGGCAACACGGACACTGAAACGGAAAAAAATTAGGTCCATTTGGTTTAATAACTGAAAAATAGGATCGTTCTGAGTGGAATGAACAATTACGCAAGGCCCTTTATTTGATAACACTTACATGCACTAGCCCTAGAGATGTTTGCTTCTGATGTAATGATTCAGAACAAAATCCAAAGACCTCTTTCAGTGTCACTTACCTAACTCCACAGGAAGCTGAGGTGTGGAAACAAAGAGAAGGTATTTAGTGCTAAAAAGGCTAAATGTGGAGGGTTGCATGAATAATCTGACTCAATCTGATTACTGGAGCATCATATCAGCTTCAGATGAGCTTTTGGGTGAATGTTTGGAGGTGGATTTTCCCCCTGTACACTCTGTGTGTGTGCGTGCGCGTGTGTGTGTGAATAAGCGCATTAGCTGGGGGATGAATGAATGGTCAGAGTGGTCAGGAGGAGTGACTCAGAAACAGGCAGAATAAGAAAATACACTCATATTAACCCTTTCCTGTACAATGTTTAACCCTCCTGTTGTCTTTGGATCAATTTAACTCAATTTCAAAAGTTATCTTGTCATAACTTTTATTTTCTTCCATAAGGGTCCTTGAAAATTACATGGATGGTTTAATGCTGTGCTATTTGTATGTTAAATTAACTCAGACCATTTTTGTTAAACAAAGCATTTAATAGAAATTTATAGCATCTGTTGTCATAAAAAATGAAATGGTTTTAAAACAGAACCGTGCCTAAACTTTGACGTATACTTGTCTGTGATAATACATCAACATACAGCTCTGGAAAAAATGAAGAGACTGATTTTGCTATTTATAGGTATTTTTTTTTTGTAAAATGAACATTTTGGGGTTTTTTTTATATAAACTGACAACATTACTTTATTTGCAGAAAAGGAAAAATGGTCAAAATACCAAAAAAAGCCCACTGATTTCAGACTTCAAATAATGCAACAACAAAAAAACAAGTTCGTATTCAATTTTAAACAACACATTACTAATGTTTTAACTTTGGAAGTATTCAGAAATCAATATTTGGTAGAATAACCCAGATTTGCAATAACATCTCTCATGTGTCTGTCATGTTCTCCGCCAGTCTTTCACAGAGGAGAGTGATGACCTCAGCAATGGTTTTATACATTTCTTAGTTGAATAAGATTTGTTTCAGGTGATCACCTCATCAGTACCTTATTAGGTAGAAACAGGTAGAAACAGGTGTGCTTGTGTTGGAATTCAACTGACACTACAATGGAATGACTGTCATATATGTAGAGATGCTGATTTCTGAAAATTTTCAGTGGTCTCTTAATTTTTTCCAGAGCTGTATGTACCTCTGTTAAAAACTTCAGTGACAAAAAAACGTCATAATTTCTGCCTTTTCTACCCAAAAAAGAGGTACAATTATATATAAATGAGGTCTATAATACCATATATTACAAAAGTAATTGTAAATGTATGTGAATGTGTTGGAAAACAACTTTGCTAAAAAGGAGAAACAACAAAATTTGTAGAAAACTTTACACCTTTCACTTTATCAGCAGTCAAAACAAACAGTGCAGGGAAAATCTGAAGCCGATATGAGGTTCAAGTAAAGTATGTTTTAGTTGAACTTGTTGCTGATTCAGCTACATAGATAGACTTTTATTGTCCTTAAACAAGTACATTTGTAGCCACAGGCATAAATATAACATAAAATATAACATACATATCAGTTGTCCTCACAGCTGACAACATAACATAACTTATACACACACATACGCCTCTCAGCTGCAGGGTATTTTTTTAAGAAGTGAAATAGCAGATGGGGACAGTGCTCCTGCCAATTTAAGCTCGTTTACAGTCCAGTGATCTGTATCGATGACCAGATGGAGGTGTTGGGGTGTCTGGGGTTGAGTGTTATGGTGCATGTTTCACATATGATGGCTCTGTTGAGGTCAAACAGGTTGAAGTCATTTTTATACAGCTCCCAGCTTCCATCTTTCAGTGTATTTGTTATGTTACTGAAATGAAACATGTTCCAAAGTATGTGTACACTTATGTTTTCTATCAAGAATATCTGGTAATGTTTCACCAAACTGTGCACTGGCTCATAAAGCTAAAGCCCTGCACACACTGCAGAAACTCAACAACTCTTATACCTGATGCCTCTGGACTTATCATGATGTGAAAATGTGAGGGCTCAAAAAACACATTAGAAGAAACAAGACTGGATAAAAGTTATTGAATAGAGCAGAAAACACAAAATATGGCTCATAGAAACAATTCAGAATGCAGGATCAGAAATATTTGGGTCTAAAAATGTTGTTTACAGGTCAAAATAGTCTGAATATGAAAAACAATCCTGATAAAATCCAGATCCTGGTGTGATCAGGTGCTGTGATGAATCTTTGACCACAAATTCAACACACTAGTCTGATTATAAGATTATAAGAGGATAAGCCTGCAGACAAACAGTTATCGTGCAATGATACCATGAGCGTTGAATAACAGAGGTGTGTCCTAGATGGTGAAGTGCAAATATTTATGAAGTCTTTTTGACTGCATGGGTTAATATGTTGACATAGTGTGTAAGCCCCAGCTTTGGAGACACTTATATAGTTGCTTCTTTTGGTATAGTATTTATTTTTTACCCATCTGTGTAAGGAAACCTTGATGTAGTTTGTATTTCAGTGTTCTTTTATAAATCTTAAATGGTTTCCTTCAACCTTTATCTGGATTTTGAATCAATTTAGTCATTTATTTTTGACAACATCAGAGTGATTATCCTCATATTTCATGACTGACCTGTAATGAGTGCTAATTTAAACTTTGTTGTGGTATCATTATGATTATTTCAGTAGACAGATTTTAAGATAAAAAAAAAACCTGGATTGTTTTTCTACACATCTGAAGCTGTGAGTTCTGCTGAGTATTTGTGTTTGAGCACCTGAGAGAGCACATTTCTACATTTTATCCACTGAAAGGGAAACTTAACCCCTTAACATTCCTACGTCCTGGTCCCGGGATGTGACTACTGTCGAAAAACATTATGGCCATGTGCGCATGCATATCAATGACATTTCCTAACAGTATACATATCAAAATTAACGTGAGAATCTTTTCTTTCGGATGATGCAAAGGTTTTTTACATGCAGCAACTGCAGTGTTGACACAAAGAGGGTTTTTTTACAGGAAAGCAAAATGTCAAAATTGGACTTTTCTTACCCTTGAAGGCTCTCTGCAGCTCAAACATCTGTAATTCTCCCCCAGATTGGTCTCATTCTGTCTGTAGAGATCAAGTGAATATAATCCAGTGAGATAATTAGGTCCACAACACGTGTGAGGTTCTCAAAAGCACAAATGCTGCAGTAAAGCCTTCCCAACTTGACATCATCTCGGGCTGTTTTATTCATTTCTTCTGGCAAAATCAGGTATGAACTCCATATGGGTCAATAACAGCATCAGTTTTAATTTGGAGAGGTCGTTTTACAGGTAGTTGCATTAAAATGACCCGGAATGTTAAGGGGTTGAGGGCACTTTGTTTGAATTTGATTCACAGGACATGGCACTGATTGGGTCATTTTTCTTTGATTTAACAACCTCCAGAGGGCAGTCATAATAGTGGGGTGCACAGGCTTTTGGAAAAGGCAAGGGTAAAAGGAAAAATAAAGGTACATGCAGCATGATCTCGTCACTGAAAAGCGCACTAACATGCGCTGTGCAAGTGCACCTTGTTGTCGAGGGCACTTTGCATTTTGATTATCCAAGAGGACACTTTAGCACACGTTTTTTTCCTCCCAAGAGGACAGTTCATCACGTCTTAAACAGCCAAGGGGGCACTTTTGTGTGCTTTTTACCAACAGTTAGATGCTTTAGCGTGCATGTCCACACCCAAGAGGACACAAAAGCTCATTTTTGTTCCCAGGAGAACACTTTCACCTGCATTTTTGCTCTCAAGCTGGCTCTTTAGTGCCCATTTTGGCTTCCAAAAGGGCAGTTCATCATGCCCTCTTGGGAACTGTCCAAGAGTGAATTTTAGCCCAAATTCTGTCCTCCCAAGAGTGCGGTTTATCATGTTGTAACCAGCCATGGAGCAGTTAAGTGTGTTTTTCTCACAGGAAGGTGCTTGGGTGCTTCTTTTGGCTCCCAAGAGGGTGTTCAATCGCATTTTGTCTCCCAGCATGGCACCCTAAAATATGTCTTTGTCATTTTAGCATGTGATTTTATTCCTAAGAGGGCAGTTTATCATGTTTTAACAAGTCAAGGGTGTTGAGGAATTTTCTGGAGGCTTGACCACTTGAGGAAGAAAACTCAGGAGACCCAGATGACTTAAGTTGAAAAGGTTTATGTAGCTTGATCAAGCAGAAGAGACAGACAGTACACTTGGATGCGCAGTGTAGTGAAGAGTCAATTCTGCCAGACCTCTCTGTGTATTCAGTATTTATCATTTCTGAAGGTTGTTATGTCTATTTAGGAGACCAATGAGTTAAGCTTAGGATGTCCCTCTCATCCTGATACAAGAGAAACAGTCCTCACTTTGGAAGAATACGGGAATGTGTGCATCTAAGGCCAAATACAGGGCTGTGACTATGTTTGAGACATACAGAGGAAATTAAGGTAATAATTTTGTAGAATAATAAGGAATTAGGAAAATTCCATGACAAAGGGAGCAGTTAAGTGTGTTTTGTCTACCACGAAGGCACTTTGGCTCCCAAGATGACATTAGTGCAGTGGTTTTCGTCTGGGGGGTTATGGCCCAACAGTGGGTTCCAGTCTGTTTTCAGAGGGTTTTGGGCCTTTGGTCAAAAAATGTAAAGAGAAAATACTCTTCTTTAAAGCTGAACATGCTGAGTACTGTCAAAGACAACTTCAAGACTTAAGGACTTCATAAAACTGCTTTTTCATCAAATAATCTGAGAAGTTGAACATTTTCTTTAACTTCTGTCACAGGTGGTCACTCAGTAATGATGGTGGGTCCTGACACCAGACTAGTTGATAACCCCTGCTACCACTGTAGCATGTTTTGGCTCCCAAGAGGGCACTTTAGCCCATGATTCTCAACAATAGTGTGCACAGATGTTCTCTGTTGAGATTTTATCTTCTTTACAAACAATAAAAGCCTGCATATTGTATTTCTGGTCTTTTGTAGACATAACAAAACTCATGACTGGTTTGTTCATAAAGCAGATGTAGATGCTCAAATACTTCATCCATAGGTGACTTTGACCTCATTCTCTGAGGTTTTCAATCATCAACAACAGGCTCCACCTCATGTGGCTTACTAAGGTATGAGATATCTTTGCCTCTTCAGAAATCTAACCATACCGGCTTTTCCAGCTGTTGGAGGAACTCCCGCTCTTAAGAAACAATAAACTTACAACCAGTTTTGAATAACGAAGAAATGAAAATAAGATAGACAAACATTACTTTTGGCTCAGTCAGACTTTTTGTATGAGTATGACATTGTTCTCAAGTCTCTTTCCTTCCTGTAAGGAGGGAAAGAACAAAGAGACAGTTTCAGTCGTGCCCTAAATTAAGAAATCTTTTCACGAAACTGATCAAGAAAAAAAGCCTTTCGTGAGTAAACGCAACATTTTACCCACATCATTCATCACATCATTATTTTTATTTCCTCATGATTGTTACAATGTTGTGGGAGAATAATGTGAGGTCTGAATCTTTGACCCAGATCCTAAACAGGCACTAAATAAGAGTTTTAAAACAGATGAACTTTAATGGTAGCCCATGTTAAAGTGATGAGCTGAGCTTTTTGTGCAGCTGTGTCTCACTCACTTCACCTGTTTGTCATCATGTGTGTGTGCACGCTGCGCCCTCTGCGCTCCTATTGGCTGCCCTCCTCTTTAGGGGCTGGTTTTAGTGCGTGTCCTGCGGGTGTGGAGGCAGTGTGAGTGGATGAAAGCTGACAGATACAGCTTCTCCTCGGCGGCCCTCATCCTCCCTCCATCCTCCCCGGCGGTGCGCGCCGCTGCGCTGTGACGCCAGGCCGTTTGACGAGTGCGTTACGTGGGACTGTGAGAGCCACACAGAGCCGCTCGGATCCTGGTTATGTAATCTCCTCGGATGCTGCTGCTGCTACTGCTGCACGCCACAAGAAGAAGAAGTGAAGGGTTAAAAAACACAGGCGGATGGCTGCTTTAGACGCAGGACGCGGAGTGTTTGCTTTGTACTGAGCGATCAGGGTTTTGCTGCTGCTGTGAGGGAGGATGAAAGCTGTGAATCGATAAAGTACCGTGTGTTCAAGCCCGTCTGGGCATCAGTGGCCTATCTCTCCCTGAGGAGCACAGACGTCTGGATCCTTTAGAAGCTGCACTCCTGTCATTTTATAGCCGAGATAGGCGCGTCTCTGTTTGGATTCATCCTTTATATCAGAGGAAATAAACCAATGCGGGTTTGTTTCAGGGGAGAAGAAGAAGATCCAGAGTCAGATTTGTCCCTAAGACGCAGCGGTTCAGCCCAGCAGGAGCAGAAGGAGCAGAAGGAGGAGGAAGAGGAGGCTCAGAGGTGTAGTGCTACACACAATGGCGGGTCCCGAACAGTCCCAGCAACAGCAGCAGGTGGAGGAGAAAGCAGAGCACATAGATGATGCTGAGATGGCTCTGCAGGGCATCAACATGCTGCTCAACAACGGATTCAAGGAGAGTGACGAGCTCTTCAAGAGATACAGGTAAGAGTCTGTCAGAACAGAAAAGAAGCATCTGATAAAACAAACAGGACAGATTGAGTTCACAGCTCCTCCTCAATGTAACATTTACTGTTTAACATGGACATGAAAACCTGCCTGTTATTGAGGAGAGTCTGTTCCTCCTGGTGTCAGTCTTTGTGCTCAAATTACTGACAGACTGTGTTTTTATATGTCTAAAAGGAAGGATGACATGGCTATCATAAGCACACACACACCACAGAATCATGAGAATAGAAGAAATAGACCCTTGTTATTATCCATATCAAATATTTCAGAAATAATTTTCAGTTTTCAGTAGGAGGCAGAAAAATCTATATAAAGCTTAGAAACCTTAAAGGAACATATCATGACTGTGGCGGATCAACCTTAAAAACAAATGATGTTTTAACAGCTCATTGACTTTTGTCTTATACCCAAAGATTCAATCATACTTATGCTGTATAATCCTAGTTAAAATGATGAAATACAATACATGTCCAGTAAAATCATCCCTGCCCTGGATTTATGTTGGCAAATAGTCATTGCACTTTCATGGAAGAAGACCAGAAAAACAAAATTCACTGGATATGTCCACAGCTTTACCTCTCAAGATGTTCACTAGCATTTTAAAGGATAACCTATCACACTTAAAACATATGGGACCCTTTCATGTGTTGTATGGAGAATGTTGACCTAAGCAACATGGAGAATGAGGTGATCACAGTGTAGTTATGGTGTAGGGGTAGATATTGCCCTATGCAGTTTCCTAAAGTATTTTTTATCACTGGATTTTCTAGTCTATGTAAATTGCACATTTTGAATTTGATAACTTTGCACTGATGTGAGCAAGGTCAGGCTAACCTGGGTTAATGTAGAAAAAACTTTTTTTTTTAAATTGTTGTTGCTTCCATTTATTATTATTATTATTATTATTATTATTATTATTATTATTATTATTATTATTATTATTTTTTTTTATCCTCTTCATATACTTTGTTTTTTGTTTTACATTAACTAATTTTATTCAAACCTGAAATGAAAGTAAAGATGATTTGAACATTGAGTAATAAGTTGAAAACTCAAGAAAAATATTGTTGGGAAAAAATAGAATAGCTGTACGAAACAATGTACGGAAACTAAATTGCTGATTTATTCTTGCTGTAAAACTTGCAGAAAGTGTTTGAACTCAAAACTGAAAATACACTGAGATGGGAAATTATGCAATTCTGACAATTTAACATCCTGACATCGATATTCACAATAATAAATGAAGATCTTTTCAGTGAGAATGTTTGTTTCTGGTAGAATGTATCATATCTTTTTCTACATTATTGCATGATTATATTTGGTGAACACATATCAGGCAGCAGTTTTGGTTAATTTGAATATGATGAGAATTGATGAGCCACTAAATAAAACTATGACAGCTTGACTGGAGCTTTATTATACTGCGCCTCTGTTACAGTTCTCCCTTCTCAAGATCTTTTATGTGTGTCTTCAGAAGTTAGACACCTTACATTAGACATGAAATCTGTAGAAAGACTCAATCAAGGGTTCGTGATATTATCAGCATGATGTCGATACAGTATCAACTCTGCTATTATGTACAGCTGGAGTGGTTTCTGGAGCGTAGGACACAGGCAGAAAAAAAGCCTTTTGTGATGCTCGTGGAGCACAGGATGGATGTAATTATCCCTCTTTAACACTACCAATGGAGTCGAGCATCACAAGAAATATCATCCTGAACAGCAGCAAGAGTTTCTGGAAAGAAAAAACTGGCACAATCAAAAGTCTGTCCGCAGTGAGACACCTAGCTTTAGAGATGAAATCTGGAGGTGGAATTAATGAAGGATAGACTGTATCATCTGCATTATGTACAGCTGAGAAGTCGACTTATTGATTTGAACATTTAAATCAAAGGGAAGTATTTTGAAGTGTCACAAACAGGGAGAAAAACAGCTTCTCCAAATGTTTGTCAAGCCCAGCACTAGTTTAGTTGAGGCATCATCCTGAACAGCACCAAGAGTTTCTGAAAAGTAAAAAGTGAAGAAGTGTCGGTACCAGGAAAACTAAGCAACTACCCTCTGAAGATAAAGGGGCTAAAACAACAATTATCATTGAATTCATTGCTTCTAAATATCAGCCCTTTTGTCTTGTAGAAGTTGAGGACTCCCTTAAGCTTGTGATGTACTTTGGGTGTCACAAAACTAAGGCTTAGTCAGGGTTAACGTCTCAGATGTAGCCTCACCTGAGCTTTAATGCTTCATCTTCAGACACAGAGAAACTCCTCATGAATGCAGCTCTTACTGTGTCAGCTCTATCAGACTCTGGACATGGAGTCTTAGTCCTGTGTTGGTCATTAGTGGAGGATGTAGCTTAGACTGTATAAAGCATGGACGTCATTTTGCTTTGCTCAAAGTGAGGCCACCACAAAAACTGCTCCCCCTGGTGACTGGCTGCAGTATAGATCAAAAATGCAGTCTCATTCATTCATTTGAATGAAGCTTTGATAAAACTTTAAATAAAAAATACACCTCGTAGAAATGTTTATTACATCTGTTTGCTGTGGTCATAAAAAGAGATTATTGGGCTGCATTGTGTTCTAGCCCTCTTTTTCTGAAAAGTTTTTTTTTTTATCATTAGTTATGAGACGTTAGAAATAGAGTTTTACATCACATTTCACAATGACTGTTTACATGCACACCATATTCAGATCAAAGTCTATATTCTGGTTAATGCAATATTCCGAAAAAGGTGTTTACATGCTCTGCAGAGTGCTGAGCCAACAGAATACTCCCATTAACATGTGAATCAGCATACTCCGAATAAACCATAGCAGTAGTAGTCGGGTCATGACAAGACGTCATCGAAGCATTCTTTTGAAAGAACTGAATTGACATTAGCACCTACTCGTCTGCTTGCTAATGCACTATACAGTGGAATATTTGTAACAGCAAAACCCAGCTAAGACTCTCGTTCCTATTCACCTCATCAACCATGGTTGGAGAAAACCTGGTTTATCAAGCGTGTCACACACGTAAAAAAAAAATACACTCCTGGTACTTCCGCCCATCTATGCATTTCATAATATTCAAATCTTTCACAATTTGTATACATAGTACTGTTTTCTCCTCACCCCAAAAGTGTTGAGACTTTTGCCTTCTTGCCATTTTGAACCCAATATTCAGGTTTATACAGGCAGATGCCAGGGGTCTTATTCTGGTTTTTAGTAATTGGAAAATGAGCTTAATTACATTTTAAAATGAGTGTATGACAATTGGAATAAGGTGTTAACATGACTCTTGCGCAATCAGAATATTACAACCATTATTCCAATTATTATAGGAATGTGGTGCATGTAAACTTCGTCAATAATTGATAACTGTCTTGCGTAGTTTTTTTGGGGGGAACAGATAGACACGTCAGGAAGGAGAGTCAAGACGTTTCTTTCAGTTTCAAATTCAGTTTCTTCAGATATTTAACTTTGATGCGACAGTAAATTATACTAGCCCTTTGCTTTATATATATTTGCAAGAATTGAGAGGGGAAGAATTAAGTTTATGAGCGCAGAGGGGCTGCTTTAGGCTCCAGGACGGTAAACTGAATAGGCGGAGCTTTGTTACTGAGGCTCCGCCCAGATTTTCTACGTCCCAGACTCTTACTGCAAATTTACAAGATGGCAGAGCTTCAGATGGGGTACTTTGGCATCAAAACTGTACAATGGTAAAAGTTAGTATTGTGCTCATCATAGAGCAATATAAGGGTAAATCTTAGCCAAAAAGAAGGACTTTTGTAACATTAACAATGAAAAAGAAAACTATGCTCGTATCAGTGTTTTGAGATCTGTTTGTGAGGAATTAACAAAGAAATAATACTGTACATCACAAGAATCTGCGCCTATGATTTTCTGTCTCTAGTTTTCTAGTGACAAAGACATGCATGCAGCTTTGAAATGTTCTTGTTTTTGTAATTTTCCAGAACATCTTGTTCATCATGGATTTCTTCTTCTCTTTTCCTCCTTTTGTCTCTGCAGGACCCAGAGTCCACTGATGAGCTTTGGGGCCAGTTTTGTCAGTTTCCTGGTGAGTTTCTACTCCTCTTGTTCTAAAATAGTCTCAAGAAATACCATCAGAGAGTGTTTGGAAGATGCAGAGCTGTGATTCATAAAATTGCAGCAGCGAAAGATCCAAGCCAATAAAGTCACAGCTCATGAGTCGCTCTGTGTGAAGTCCTGAAATAACCCAATCTGTCAGATTGTTTGTCACCACTGGCATCCTCTGCATCCTTCTCCATCCATTAACATAATGGATGCATCTTCCTGTCAAGGAACAGTACTGCTTGTTCAGAGGAGCACAGTACTGTAACACAGTGTTCATCTCTGCTGGGTGAGGGGGGGGGTGCACACGACAGCCCCTCATAACCACGGTCACACAGCATGGAGACAGGATGATGTCATCCTCTGACCCTCAGATGCTAAATGGCCCTGAAGGGAGTGGGGGAGGTGAGATCTGACCATCATGGTGGGCATGCTCAGGGGTCTGTTTAATGCAGCATGAATCCACAGTCTGCCTCAGTTACACAATAAATGTCAAACCACAAAACTCTTCTTCAGATGCTCCTCAGATATGACTCAGTGTTTTTAAAAGAACTGTTTCTAATGACACTTTTACATGTTGATGATTTCATTTGTTTTTATTTCCTCTCTGGTTTAAGTGGCTCTTAAGAGATTAAAGCAACAGCTCAGAAAAGATCTCCTGGTTTTTATAAACATGTGGACTCTCTGTAATTCTGAACACACAGCTGTACAGATGTCACTGTGTCCCTCCATTCATTGTTAAGCACAAGAGCCCTTTGTCCTTTATAAGTCTATTACATAACACTCCTTCCCTCTGATTACACGATCCTTGAGTTTGTAAGCCAGCTTAAGCACAGATCTGTTCTGCTGAGCAAGACAGCTTCATATCACTGTTTGATGTTAAATGTCTCTGTACAGATATTGAGAGAAATATAAATCCATTGTCAAATCCCTTGCGTGTGTAAAAGTATCTGTCTTTGAAGATCATTCTGACTGAATGGTTTTTTTTCTGCACACTTTAAAGAACGCCATGATGACGTTTGAGGAGGAGAAGATGCAGATGGCCTGTGACGACCTGAGGACCACTGAGAAACTGTGTGAGAGCGACAGCGCTGGAGTCATCGAGACAATCAGGAACAAGATTAAGAAGAGTGTGAGTATAAATATAGATGGAAGCAGAAGAATGTTACCTGGACTCCCTTTTCAAGAGTTTATGTTTGGGATTGTTATGCCTTTACTGGGAAGATAAGAGTTGGGCAATGGGAGGAGGAGACTGACATGAGGCAAGGATCCACAAGTTGGATTCAAACCTGATTTGCCTGCATTAAGGAATATAACCTCTATACATGTGGGCACATGATTAACTCATTGACTGCCATTTTCAGAGCAGAGAGCCTCATACTGCCAGCTGTTTTAGGGTGCGGTCACACTGGCCTTTCAAATTGTGCTGTACTCAAGCATGATTTGCCCCCTCTGCAGCGCAGCTCGCCGGCAGGACAGTACAGCCGTTGGTTACAGTACAACAACATGAACAAGACTTGTACCAACACATGCACAGCCTCCAGGTCAAAGTCAGAGTCAGCATATTAAAGAACACAGAGAACATCGTCGTATCTTTACTCAGTTTTTGGCTTCTGTTAAGTTGTTTTGGACTGACACAGCCCTCTAACACCCCACCATTGTACAAACACTTGTACAGAAAGAAATGAGTCCTGACAGAAGAGGCACCTCTTTGCCCTGAGATTTTCCTCATAGGATCTGTAACTCGTATGTTCAGCTTTAAGGTTTCGGGAAAGATCACATTAACAGAGTTTTATTTCTAAATGTCCTGTTAGTGCTGTTACCTCACAGCAAGAAGGTTCCTGGTTCAGTTCCCCGACCAGAAAGGTGCCTTTCTTTATGGGGGCTTTCACATGCTCCCTGTGTATGTGAGGGTTCTTGTCGGCTTCGTCACAAACATGCTCACAAGGCTGATTGGTCTTCAAATTGCCTGTATGTGACTGGTTGTCTGGCTCCACGTTAGCTCTGTGATAGGTTGGGGACACGTCCTTTTGTGTACTCATCCTTGCGCCCAAAGACAACTGGGACTTTCCTCCTGTGACCAGAAAAGGAGAAGCAGTGAAAGATAGTTGTTGGTTGTCAGTTCAGGTGTTACTTCAGCCAATAAGTAATAGGGGTGTCCCGATATTGATATTGGATATTAATCTGATATCAGCCAAAAAAAAAAAAAAAATGTTGGATTATATTAGCCTGCATCTAAAATCTCTGATACAAGTTCCCAATTCCAGACTGGATCCAGCAGGCAGAGCCCATGTGATCGTGTGCTAAGGTGCGAGCCAAGCAGCAAGGAGCACCAGAGACGTTGTCAAGTGGTGGCAGTTGTTTTTGTTTAAGTCAAAAAAGACGTTTCGGCTGAGTGCAAAACCTGACAAGCACAAGTTTCCTGTGATGACACAGAACTGGGGAAGTTTAATACATTCACTATTTGAACAAACCCCCAAAGGTTATTCAAACCTTAAAGACATACAAATGGGGCTGAATGTCACACCATTTTGGCTGATATCGCACTGGATCAATCGGTGTCGGCCAACACTCAAGACTGCAATATCGGCATCGTATCGAAATGTCTACAAATATGAGGGAAAAGAATACAAATCAGATGTGAAAACTGCAAAAAATTAATAAACAATATAAACAAAATAAAATATTTTTAAATGTAAGTTTTTTAAAAAGAAGATACTTCAATTTTATGCTTTGGTAAGTCTCATGATAGGAGAAGCTGAATAGATGTTTTTTTGTTGGTTGTCTCTTCTGAGGAGAAATAACCCTTTGGCTTGACTCCCTCTCATACATGTCAGTCTTTTCTTACTCCCCACATTTCTGGACTTTCTCAAACAAGTTCACTTCCACTCCTCTGTGGAATAAACTCTTAAAAACCAAACATCCACAGCAAGCTGAGGCGCCCCTTTTGAGGTGGGGGAGCAGATACAGCCCCGAGCTTCGAGACACACTCCCCTCACTCCCCCAGAAACTTTGTGTTGCTATGGTTACAAGTCACACGAATGATACGAATTTTAGCAGACACACAGAAATCCATCCACCTATGAGAGAGAGTCTCCATCTTTGTGGGTGGTAAACCTTTTTTTGTGGACGCTATGCTCTTGCAATCTACAGTTATAATCTTTATCTCTTTAATTCATGTGAGTATTCATGTACAAATTTAGTGCTCAAAAACTGGACTAACTTCAGCTTTTCTATTTATATTTCTGTTTCTATTAAATGTTCATATTTTATTTAATTTACTTAATGTTAAATTTAAATTGCTCTTTCTATTTGTAGTATTGTTATATTTTTAACATCTTTGTTATACCCTCTTTCCGTGTACTTATTATTTACCTAGCCTCTAAAAACTGGACCTGAGTACCAATTTTGTACCATTAGCATGAAAATGTGAGCTGACATGACAATAAATTTCCTTGAATCCTTGAAGTATAAAATACTTAGCACTCAAGAAAAAAAAAAAAAAAAACTCATGCTGTTTTCAAAGGGTTAATTAGATATTAAATGTGTATCTGTGCAGGTTTGAATGCTCTTAGTGGATCTGCAAATGAAAGGGAAGTGTGAATGAAGAGGTTTGAAGAAGCCCCTTCCTGCTTCTCTGTCTTTTCTGTTTAAAAAAAAAAAGGTAGAACGGCTCAAAAATACCTTTTCTAAGTAATCTGAGGGTTTGCTCTCCCAGTGACCTTGGCGAGAGACTTTGTTGCAGAGTTAAGAAAGACGTAGCTGTTTTTTTCTTTTTTTCTACACAAAATCTAAGAGGATGTAAAGGATTACAAAACAAGGAATTAGTAATTTGGCAGGTCCCAAACAATCAAGCGCCTGTAAACAAGCTGAAAAAAACTTTAATCCTGAAACTACTTGGAGTGTTAGTGCAGATTGCAGCAGAGTTGTTGGTTTAATCATGATTTTAAAACAAGAGGCAGAGTATCGTGGGTCCAGATGGAGAAATGTGCTGTGAAAGAATCAACTGTTTGCTTGTGGGTCCCATTCTGTGTGAGTTTCACCTACTGAAAATATGTTTGTTGTTAAAGTAAAAACAGAGAGTGGTCACACACTTATCTCTTACTCCAGATAGTTAGATTTTAGTAGATGTTTTTTCATTAAAGAGGGGGTATACTGCTTTCCCTTTATTTTAAATAGAGATACGAATTAACAATGCAAGATGTTCAGATTAAACTTGTGCAGATTTTCAAACCTCTTGAACATTTTTAAGACCCAATAGTGCAAAATTTAAAGTTATGCAATTTTTCTGCTGGTCTTAAAATTTTGATCAGGGGTGTATATCAAGGATCAATAACAGGATTTCCAGCACACAGCATTGCTTTGTATTTGGCACCACCGATGAACAAAGTTGTTTGCGTTGTTTGTAGCTGAAATTCTTTTCCTGCATTCTCTGAGGGATTAAAAATAACTTGAAAGGAATAATACATCAAGCTACTAATGAGTGTATTTGCTTTTGTTGGTTCTGCAGAGACACAAGTGTAAAAGATTTATAACTCAAAACAGGTCAACAACATATTAGACAGTAAGAATAAACAGGGCAGGCGATTTTTCTTATCCCTGCAAATATTTGATTGATTTGTTTGTTGTGGTCTCTCAGACTTGTTGGCTAATTCTCCCCTGTGTTTGCTGCTGTCACTGCTGAAGATGGCTGTGAGGAGTGTAATAGGTGCTTCAAAACCTCCAATATTTGGATGTTTCTCTTCCAATGCCATCATTTTTGGAGATTTTGTGATATGGCCGCCAGCCACAGCGGGCCACTCTTCACATATTAAATCTTCGGCATCAGGCCTAATGATGCAGGCAGCGGTGAGATCATGCCAAACCCACTCACAGATTCAATTAGTACTTCAGTGAAATGTGATCATCAAACTGAGTGAGGAGCGTGTGGCTGTTGAAGAGTTCATTCAGGAAACTGCTGGTTTCTTTGGCTGCAGATTTCTGCTGTGATTAATATCAGTGTTTATAACCGTACGTGATTTAATAACGCAAACAGTGTCAAAAGTGTCTTGGTGGTGAAAGAAGCCTGACTGATCCCTAAGAAAACTTTAAAGTCAGTTATTATCAGCTGAAGTTGTCTTTAAACATTTTAAAGCTTTAAAACTAAAAATTATTTCAACCAGTTGGGAAACAATGAATAAAGCAGATTAACTTGTAAATTAAGTGTTTTACTAATGTTCTTAGAGGAAACAGCACGTGCAGAGAAGGCTGCCGGCTGAGCTGCTTAAAGGTGCTGGGTATGTTTTGGACAGGTTTGCGTTCATGTTTGTTGTGTAGAAGCTTTTCATCTACCGAGGTCTGCTGTTCTCGTCAAAACAGATCTGCTCACTTAAACTTCTGAATCGAGCAGCTACGTACACATAATCAGCATCATCTCCACAGACAAAGAACATCCAGAGGCCGTGGGCTGAGCTGCCAAGACAGAAATGTCTGATGATTTAAACAGCGTTGGATGAATGATAGATATCATACTTCTTATTTGATTCATCGGAGATTACATGACCATGATTTGTGATCATGATAAATGTCAGATCAATTACGTTGATCAGCTGTGAGCATATTTAACCGATCAAACATGGTTGATATTTGTGTGACAACAGCCAATCAGAGTTCACCTTTTTCTGCTCCACGGCCATAATCAGAAAAAGATGAGGAAAATGTTTTCACATGTGATTTCTTTTTGACAATGATAATGTTTACATTTTGAGGTGTCTTAATTATTCTCGAGGTGGCAGTTTGTTTATTTTGGGTCTTGTAAACCTGCAAAAATACTCAGGACTTTTGGATCACTGTGTTATTTTGTATTTTTTTACAGGGTTATACTGAGGCAGTTTTCTATTTTTTCTATTTTTTGCTTTATTTACTTTGTGTGTTAATAAAATGTTAAACTAGTCTACAGTATGAAAAACCGTGAAAATGATGAAATCAGATATAAGAAAATAGATCATGATCATGTTTTTTGCCGTATCGCCCAGCCCTTACCTTTATGGAGATAATGTTTTCGTAAAGTGCCTTAATGTAACACTTGTGATTTGGCTCAATTAAAAGTACATAACACCATCTCATTGATTTATTGATTTTGTTCTGAGAGTTGATTATGTGAAAAAGATTTTAATGTTCTACAGTGGCAGAAGATAAAGAGACTTAAATACGTGCACATACTTGATGTCTCCTCCGTACCTCAGTGTTTCTATTTCCTGCACCTGTGTGATGTGTACATAACCTCCTCCTCCTCCTCCTCCTCCTCCTCCTCCTCCTCCTTGTGTTCCAGATGGACTCTCAAAGGTCGGGCGTTGTGGTCGTCGACCGCCTGCAGAGACAGATCATTGTCGCAGACTGCCAGGTGTACCTCGCCGTCCTCTCCTTCGTCAAGCAGGAACTTTCAGGTAATATCATCTAAACCCATCACAGCAACAGTCTCAGATGTCTGTCTCCAATAGCAACTAGTGTATTATGTAATCAGTGCATTTTTTTATTTATTGCAGATTATAGACTGTATACAAATGAAGTGTTGTGACAGAGCGAGACATTATAGAAATCTCACAAGCACAGATGAAAGCAAATTCTTTACAAAACTAATGCTAAATTGGTAAGTTGATAATGTAAGAGTGATTTATCTGTAAAAAAAGATAGAGAAATATAAAGATAGCTGTTGTTATTATAGATTAACTCTGATTTTGATCTGACTTTGTGGTATACTGCAGCTTTAAAGGAGCATTTTCCTCTTCATCACACAAACACTTCCTCCTTTAATGGACGACTGAAGCACCTCCTCTCACTCACTGTATGTATGTATATGTAACCCTACACACTGCAGCTCTCTGCAGCTCTCTGCAGTGTGTATAACATGATGAGTAGGAGGTTTGTTCGTCCGTTTATTCCGTCATTTAATCTCTGAACAGGAACAGAGTGAGTGTCGGTCAGTCGCACAGTTGGCTCATCCCAGCGGCTCATGTAAGAAACTTCAGAGGGTCAGAGAAATGTATTAGTATCAAAGTCAGGTCAGTGTACAATATTGTTAAATGGGCATATTCACACTTTTGAAATTAAAGTAACTCAACATGGATTTATCTCAACAACACATACCCCAATACATACAGACACCCCAATAGATGACAAGTTCATTATTAAGAAATGTCCACACATTGATTTCTAATCCTGCTTTTATCAGCCTCTGGAAAATAAAGCTATTTAATTGCAGATAATCATCAAAAATTGGTAATATGGAAGCATATTAAGGACAAAATTCAAATGGAAATGCAATTAAGAATTTCCATTTCAAGATTAAAGGTGTATTATTTTAGTCATAATGAAAATTAAATCTCAAATATCAATTTTCATTTTCAGGTCTGAAATTTTTGTGACATAATTGATATTAAATGGAAAAGGTGTTTACATTTTGGTTTGAAAGAAATGGTCCGCTGAATACTTGGCATAAAAACACAAATGTGAAAATGAAAATGCAATAAAGAATTTCCATTTCAAGGTTAATTGCATTTTCATTTTCACGTTCGCATTTGATTAATTTTCACATGTCCAGTATTTAGTGGAACATTTCTGGACATTGAAAATGGAAACACCCTTTTCATTGTAATTTCAATTATGTCACATAATTTGCAGTCCTGAAGATGAAAATTAAAATGATAATTTGATATCTAACATTGAATTACTGACTCAAATAATGTGCCTTTATTGTTGTAATGAAAATGTATTTGCTGTATTGCATTTTCTTTTTCACGTTAGTATTTTCATTTGGATTTTATACTAAATACGCCTCCATAAAAAAATAACCTTGTTTCACTGTCTATACAAAAGATAACAATTAAAATGTGTATTCTAACTAAATGAAAAAGTTAGGCCACCCTATACCCGAGTAGCTCACCTAAGGCTGAAGAAACTCAAGTGACATCTGTTCGAAAAAAACTTACCTCACTACTCAAGGCAGAGTTCTTCTAGCTGTTGGATGTTTTAGGGGTTTTATTGCATTTCAAGTCACTCCACAGCATCTCAATGGAGTCATGATGCGGAATTTGACTCGTCTTTTCCAAGATTCTCCCATTTCTTACTTTTCAGATAGTCCTTGGTAGATATTCTGATAAATTTTGGGTCAGTCTCAAGGGCCTATTGTAGGTCCGGTGATGCCATTTTCAGCTTTTGGAGACTTCTTTTACCGTCTTGCAGTTTGCCCTCAAAGTGAACTTGCTTGAGTGACCAGACCACATCTTGGCACGTTTGCAGTTGTTTTGAATATCCTCAACTTGTAGATAATTTCTCCACAGTCACATGGCTGATTTTAACATAATTTGGGATCTTTTTGAATCCCTTACCAGACTCAGAAGCTGCTACAGTCATGTTTCTGTCAGTTCTCAGCTCTTTTGATCTCTCTGTGGTGTTCACTCTCACTTGAACAGTCAGGAGCACGCCAAACTAAATGTGTGAGATTTAAAGAGACAAAATGCTGAGTAACGATGTTCTAACCATACACAGAGGACGTGTACCATCCTTATGTGGTTTCAGCCCTTTGAAGTGGGAATAAGACATTGCATCTTTTGTCGATGTGTCAAATTTTGCAGGGTGTCTTTTTCCTGGTTTGATCTGTTTGGTTGTGTCACTTGATCCTGGGTTGTGCTAAAATTGGTGTTAAAAAATCTCTGACCCGTTTTTATTACATCTTGAACCACACTGAGGTGATGAACACTTTTGCTGCTAAGAGATGGCAAAATGCACTGGGTGTTAATATTGATGAGGATAAATAAAAGATGTACAAGGAAGATCTAAGCGGGTAATTGTGCAAGATTGCTACAATTTAAAATCCTGCACCGCTTGGCAGATCACTCCCAGCCAAAGACATAAAATGAACCCCAAAATTGCACCAAAGAGTCTAAAATATAAAATCTCAGTGTGGATTAAAACACACTGTGTTTGGCTTTGTCCTAAAATTGAAGCATTGTGGGTCGATGTTGTAGGTGATATGGAAAAAATTCTTTGTATATTCCTGAGTTTGAATCCTGTCTCTGTTTTTCTCCCATGTCAAGATGGTTTTGTTGGTACCTACTCGAGCAGACTGTGTAATATTCTTACATATGCTTCAATGAAGAATATCTTTTTTGTCATGGATAAGTGGAAAGACCATCACCTAAGGCAAACTGGCTTAAGATTATTATTGGTTTTTTTCCTCCTGAATACCTGACATGTCTGCTTCACTCAACATTGAGACAGTTCTTGCAAATACGGACTCCATGTCTCTTTTTCTGAAACGCTTTTGTTGCTTTAACACTTGCAGACCAGTGGTGTACTGAGCTTTTTGTGTTTTTGCTGTCTGTAAAAAAGGGAAAAGCCATGAACACATATTAAATATCCATTTGTCCAAATATCTAACACACAGGTTTTCAAAGGGTGTCCTAATTTTTCCTCACAGCTATAAGTAACACAACGAAGAGAAGTCGCCCTCGAGCTGACACAATATGTAAGATACAATTATCTGAAGCAGCTCAAGAATATTTGTGCCACATTTGAGAGCAATCAACCTCAAGTTATTCATTTTTAGCCGCACATCCTCACACATCTGCCTTTTATGTTTCCACCACCAGCGTACATCAAAGGAGGCTGGATTCTGCGTAAGGCGTGGAAAATGTACAACAAGTGCCACAGCGACATCAGCCACCTGCAGGAGGTGTGTCAGCGGAGGTCCTCAGTCAATCAGGAGTCCCTCACAGCCGACAACGCCAACCACAACGCACCAGCCGTGGAGAACGGAGTGACAGCCGAGGCCCTGGATCGACTCAAAGGCTCCGTCAGCTTCGGCTACGGCCTCTTCCACCTGTGCATCTCCATGGTTCCCCCACACCTGCTCAAGATCATCAACCTCCTGGGCTTCCCCGGGGACCGACTGCAGGGTCTGTCCTCTCTAATGTACGCCAGCGAGAGCAAGGACATGAAGGCACCACTCGCTACGTGAGTCAGATTTGCTTATGTCACTTTCCTTTATCAGCGTTGCACTAACTGACAGGTGTCTTTTACAAAGTCAAACTGATACAGAGCAGCTAATAAAAAGTATGAGCACTCAGTGACGCCACTCGTCCGAGTGTTTTGTGCCCTGCTGCAAAGTTACATAACCTCCCACACAGCCCTCAGTGACCACTACAAACACAACCAGCTTTAACATCTTTAACAGACAGAGGCATTGTTAAAGCAGCTTCATTTTCCTGACACTTTGGCCCCTAATGACCCCTCAGCCCCAGCATCACTGGACCAGAGCATCACTGAACTATCCAGTGGGCTCTTCCCATCACCAGAGCTGCTGCTTACCGGTTTCTTAATTCGTCTTCTTGTGTCCTTCATTTGCTTGCGTCATAGCTCGTTCCTGCGAGGACTTTAAAGAGACTAAAAGAAGAGACTGAAAGAGAGAGGAGGCATATTTGCCAAATGGGAAATCTTTCCTTCCACAGTGTCAGTCTGATGTGACGTTGAGAAGTGACGATAGGTTACAAACAACTGACACATTACTTTGTTTAGAAATAACTGTAGGAAAAGTAGGTTTTTTTTTTTAATTTAATAATATCTTGGTCTAGGGCTGGGCGATTAAGTGAAAATTAGACTGAAATGCAGTATGATCTGCTGCAATATTTTAGTCGCAGACAGTGCAATATTTCTTCAACCTTAAATGTGTCAGAATACCAGATACATTTTTTGCAGTAGATGTTTTATGCTCTATACTACTGTTACTCAATTCTACTCAACCAAAGAGACTAATTCTGGGATTTTGTTATTTGTAAGCCATTATATAGAAATAAAGTCTTAAAATTTACTCAATGCAGAATATGGATGATAATAATAATAATAAAAATAATAATAATTTTTTTAAGGGTGCCTTTCTTGGCACTCAAGGTCACCTTACAAAGGATAAAAAGTGCATTAAAATGGGCCTAAAAACAGGTATATAACAAACAATACAAGTCAATGCAATACCATTTAATGCAATGGTTTGTGTAAAGATTAGAGGGTCAGAGGGGGTAGGCAAGCTAGAACAGATGGGTTTTGAGTCTGGTTTAGAAGAGGGGTAAGGGCTCAGTGTTGCGTCTGGGTTTCACTTTCAGAAATGAGCAACCAAAAATATAGAACTTTTTCTTGATATTCTCATTTTTAAGATGTACCTGTAAATGCAAACTGAGGGGTTTTTTTGATTTGTTTTGTTTTCTAACAAAATTCCTTCACTTCTCATTCTTCTTCAAGACGAGAATTATTTCGACTTATTATACATCGTTCTTGTGCTTGTTTAACAACACATAAGGTGGGGAACCTAAAAATAACTGCACAATAAATTGCAATTGTAATAAAGGAAAGAATAATGACTGTTAGATAATTTTTGGAAGCCGCTCAGCCCTATTTTGGTCAGAAAAGTTTCTCTCAAAGAAACCTGTCCAATGAGATACTAACGTTGCTAAATGCTGATTATTTGAGGTATTATGTGGTTGTTAAGACTGGAGCAAAGGCCTGTGGCATTTTTTGTTGTTCAATTCAGCAAAAACAAAACATAAATTGATGGTTTATCAATAACACCACCATATTTTTGTAATTAAGATATTCTTTTTTTTAATGTGTTGTAAAAATCTTTGCTATGGCAGTATTTTATTTCAGATTTTTTTCAGATCAGCGCTGTGTCTCACTCTAAGCCATTCTATAGGCTTTCCCTCTCATCCATCTTCATCTCCTGAAGGGGCATTAAAGAAAACTAGAAGATCCTTTATCATGACTGAGGTCCATAAAAAATGACATTACATGTAGTCTGCTGCCATGTCCTCATAATAGAAAACAAAATCAAAAGCCAAACTTGGCAAATCAGAAGTCCATCAATTGTGAATGTGACCATTTCTCTCTTATTTTGAACATATGATACGAGTAAAAGCAGCAGAACAACAATATTGGTGCATTGTTGAAACCCTGACTCTTGTAAAGGCTGCAGTTAGACTTTGTTACCACATCACATGAAAAGGTCTGTCCTGTTGTGTTGCTCAGGTTGGCCCTCTTGTGGTACCACACAGTAGTGCTGCCTTTCTTTGCCTTGGACGGCTCAGACACACACGAGGGTCTCCTGGAGGCCAAAGCTATCCTGCAGAGAAAGTCTGTGGTCTACCCCAACTCCTCCCTCTTCATGTTCTTTAAAGGACGGGTCCACAGGCTAGAGGTACGTTCAAGAGCCCTCATCAGTGTTAGATAAGCTGAATCTTCATCACTGTTTTGAAATGGTGTGTTTTCTTACTGTGGGAGTTCATCAATTTAACCACTTAATGACAAACTCTTCTAATCTTTTTCTTCTCAGTGCCACATCAACAGCGCTTTGGCCTGTTTTCATGACGCGTTAGAGCTGGCATCAGACCAAAGAGAGATCCAGCACGTGTGTCTCTATGAGATTGGTACGTGTTTTCTCATCAGGTTGCTTCAGACCTCCTCACTCTCTGCAGAGTTTGCAGGGGGGTTCATTTTTCTCTGTATTTGTCCTGTTTCGTCAGGTTGGTGTAGCATGATCGAGCTGAACTTTGAAGATGCTTTCAGGTCATTTGAGAGGCTGAAGAATGAGTCACGTTGGTCACAGTGCTACTATGCCTACTTGACTGGAGGTAAGCCCCCCACACAGACACTTGTTACACAGGTGTGGGAGTTGTAATATCACATACAATATTTATAACATTAACATAAGGTCTCTTTATGATTCTATATCAAAATTTAAAAGCTGTACTCGGGGCTCTGGACTTTAGTATGAGGTATTTTATGTTTCTGTTTGTGGTCATTTTATTATTCATCCCGTAACACAACACTAATGCACGCAAGAAAAACAGTCAGTACGGAGAGCAAAAGCAGTAAGAATGCACTCTGTGGTAATAACACCCTGGTTAAAGTTGGTAATGAAATTGATTTACGTCTTTACAAAAAGAACTACTGAATGTAAAAGCAACCACAGTTCTTTCTAGATGATAAAATTTCAGCTTGATCGATGAACCTACTTTACACCGTGCTGTGGGAGCAAAACCACATTTAGATTTCTTTATTTACCAGAATGCATAAGCAGTGAATGATCTTTCATGCGTTCAGTGATTGAGTGTTTGATAAGTTATTCTCTGGGAGGAGTGACCTCTATTTTAATAAATCAGTGTCATGATGTTGTATGATTTAAAGTCCCGGCAAGGACTTTGTAAGAAATCTGAAAACAGTCTTAATTTTATATATTTACCTGTTCATAATCCTAGTTTTAGATGAAATTTTGGTAAGACTTTATATTAGGTACACATATTAACCACTAACAAGGTGCTGATTAACATGTATATGAGTAGCTTACCAGCCCCTAAGTAGTATTTATTAAGCCCGCATTAACCCCTTATTAATTACTGTTCTTGTGGTACTGCCCCTTTACAAGGCCCTAATAACTTACTGGATATTCACATCATTATTCAGCACAACAATGCATTAATTTGTTGTCAATAAGTAATAATTAGGAGGAATATGGAAAAGTCTTAAGTCATGGTGCAATAGAGATAGAATAAGGGGTTAATGCGTGCTCAATAAATACTAATTAGGGACTTGTAAGCTACTTGTATGCATGTTAATAAGCACCTAGTGTGAGTATGTTTAACTTATATGAAGTGTGAAATTTTGTAGTATCTGTGGTCAGGGCAGATTTTTTCCGGGAGAACACAAAGCCATTCACAATACATTGACTGAAGAACCTTTGATGACACTGCACCAGTTGGCAAAGTTTTTCAGAAAGGAGCTAGATCTGTGTTTCCCACTGCTGAAAAGTATTTCTTGGGCTCATTTCAGGTTAATCTGTTTGTGATAATGTTCATTCAAACCCACATGCAGCAGTTATTCTGCAGTGATCTGTTCAAACCTGATCTATCAATAAAATAAAGAGCCAGGTTACATTTGTAAACAGTCTTTATCCTGCTTTCCAAACCAAAAGTGTCCTCACAGAGCCTTTAATTCAGCTTTAGTGTGAGATATGAGGTCTTTTTTTGCAGATTGACCTGTAGAGGCAAATTACTCTTTGCTGACAATCTAAACTGATGGCAGCTTCCAACTTATTAGGCTGGAAACGAAGCAGCTCAGTGTTATTATGGCTAACCAATGGTGACACCAGGATACCTAAATAGTTTTCTCAACCTCCCAGTCACACACAATGTACGTTAATAGTGAGATCACAGAAGAAGTTTGCATTCATGACTCACTATTACCATCTATGTGTCTAAGTAAAATGTTGCCTGTCTGTTGACCACACTTAGAAACGTCAGTCTGAGACCTTTATCAGTCTCTGCTGCTGCAACACTTATTTCAACCCTGAGTTCTTAACTTCAGCCTGTCGTCTTTATTTGTTGTCGTCTGTTTTTCCAGTGTGTCAGGGAGCTTCAGGCGACCTGGATGGAGCGAGCGGAGTTTTCAAAGATGTGCAGAAGCTGTTCAAGAGAAAAAACAACCAGATCGAGCAGTTTGCCGTCAAAAGGGTGAGTCATGCTGCAGGTTTGACTTTTTTTTTCTTTGACATGTTTTTGTTCTAAAGGAAAAATATGCAACTCTCAGCAATACAATGACAGTATTGCTAGAAAAAAAATCATGAAATAGTGAGGGGAAAAAATGTAGTCAGAGTTTTATGTGATCCATTCCTCCTCACTGAAGCAACATATTTCCCATTCTGGATTGTGTTGAGCTACTTTTTTTATAGTTTGAACCATTTATTTTCCAAAGCATACAGACAAAAATAAGCTATAGTTGGAGCAGAGGTTTCTTTAAAGAGAATTCATTGAACTTTGTCAGCAGAGAGAAATCATTGCTGCATTAATCTAATCCATCTAACAGTTCCTCTCTCTCAAAGAAGGTTTTATAAATATGTTTCATAGATTTTCTCCTCTGTCTGATATCTATCTGCAGGCTGATAGGTTGAGAAAAACCTCGCCCACCAGAGAGCTATGCATCCTGGGTGTGATTGAAGTGCTGTATCTGTGGAAAGCGCTCGCTAACTGCTCCTCATCCAAACTGCAGATAATGAACCAGGGTGAGTTTAAACCCTCGGGATCCTTCAGTAACACGACCACGTTAGCTGCAGTGGAAGTTTTCTGAATGTCATTCTTCCCCGTGTGACTGATCCTCTTTGTTTCCTCAGTGTTGCAGAGTTTAGACGAAGCTTCCTGCAGAGGCCTGAAACACCTCCTGCTCGGTGCCATTCACAAATGTCAAGGAAATATGAGAGATGCCATTCAGGTATCAGTCTTTCCTCAGCACTGAATGATGAATGATCTGTGCTTTCTGCCTCAGTCTGCTCTCATCTTTGTTTTGTCTACGCTGCAGGAGTTCCAGCTGGCTGCTCGTGACGAGTACGGACGACAGATCAACTCATATGTTCCTCCGTATGCCGTCTATGAGCTGGGTTGTATACTCCTCGCAAAACCAGAGGTCAGTCTGAACCACACAACTTTGATCAAGTCACAAAAACTTGATCATTAGATATTTATCACATCCTGTTGGAATCACTGCACTGATCTGACCATTTCTTCTTATGCTAATATAACAGTCTGACTCCTTGCCAATGATAGAAAAAGAATCCAAGTGCCTGGTTTTTGCCCCGTTATTTGTTTTGAAACCAAGCTCTTAAGATTTATTCATGGTTTAAACATGACATCACAAAGTATTCATAGCTCCATCTTCTATCTACTGTGGGCTGTTGTTGACTCAGACCTGAGTAAATTGTTGATAATCCCACAACAGCTGAGCTGAAGCCTCCTGTTGATGAAATTTCAGAATCTTAAAGCTAATTCTAATGAAGGGTTTCTCTTTTCTGTCCCATTTTAAACGTTTTTGACAGCTTCTTGGTTATTTTATCAGTGCTATTGAATGTAGAATCATCAAAAAAGTGAATGATTTGAATCCCTTACCTTAAACTTTGGCACTTGATACAGATTAAACTGTGCAGTTGTAAGAAATTTAAAGCTCCTTTGAGGAGTTTTTGCCTGCAAACTGATTATGAAAGCACTGATGTCTCTGTGTGACCTTCAGAGGCAAATAAGACCATCAGTATCTCAATGAAGTTATTTTAATATTTCAATAGAAAAGATTCAATTAGTGAAAAGCTTTAGAGACAGAAGAAAACAGGATGAGACACTTTTTTATTAGGAAATGAGACAGGAGTTTTAAGATGCTTTGCAAACATCACAGGATTACAGGCCTTTAAAGTTGGTTAAGTTCTTATGTGACTGTCCTCTTTTTTTACATCATAATACAGACGATGGGCAAGGGGAGATCATTTCTTCTTAATGCAAAGGTAAATTATTTTTTCAATTATTTCAACAAAATTTATCAAAGTTCCAAAGAAATGAAAACTTACAACATTCTGATCTACCTGTCCATCCATCCATCCATCTATCTTTTCTTCAGGAGGATTTTACAGGCTATGACTTTGAGAACAGGCTTCACGTGCGCATCCATTCAGCCTTGGCTTCTTTGAAGGAAGTAGTGCCTCAGTGACTCCTTAAAGGAGGAGCTTCAACGGCCTGAGCTATGCTTATAGCTTTTTACACCAAGTTTAAAGACATTCAGAGTATCCGTACGACATCCCAGTGAACTGACGCCTGTGTTTTTCATTGTTACAGTGTCATGAAGATAAATAAACTTGTTTTTCTCCATCCCCGGTCGGACTGAGGTGACGTTTCATCTCTGTGCTTTTTGTACAGATATGCACCCTGTATGTGTATCCTGCTGGCTTTGCAGAAAGTAGTTGGAAACTGCTAGCCTGGGGATAGCTAGCATATTAAAGAACTATGCCTAAGCTGTAATATTAACACACGATTAATGATATCTTTGGGGTTTCTACATGATACATTTTTTTAATGTCAGCCAGCTGTTTCTGCTTCTTTTTAGCACTTGCGCTAAGCCAGGCTTAACTCCTAGCCTTGGATGCACAGAGATGAAACTGATTAAAGTCTTTGACTCTGGGTTTGAGTACGAACACTGTTCCTTTAAGTGTTTTCTGCTCCCAAACATACTAGCTAGCTGGTATCAGTTTTCCTTATTAACTTATGTAGTTGAAGGATTTCAATCATACCACCCTCCCTTTGACTGTATAAAAGGATGGATAGCTTATCTGTACTTCTGTTGTACAAAAGTGAAGCCAAAAGTCTCCTTGTGTTTATCGGCTCTCTGAGTTGCAGTATTTGCAGTCTGCTGCCCAAGTAAATCAAAACATTTATTAAATGTGTATATAAAGCAAAGATCCCATCAGGACAAGTTACGGCGCAGTAGTTCCTTGAGTCAGGATGAAGCAGGCACTTCTGTCATGGCTCTTGTGCAGTTGTTCATCATCTTCCACCTCCTCTGCTAATCAGCTGCACACGGCACTTCAGGGGATGCGTTTGTTAACAGAACTGTCATTCATGGCATCATAACTCTTGGCTGATTTAAAACAAAGAAAATACTGGGCTTGGAGTTCATCTTGAGATCTTCAAAAACATTAAAGTCAGGAGCAACAAAGGCAGACAAATTCAAAGTAACCACCTCTCATGTTCTGAAAAGATCATATCAGTAAAAACATTATATTAAATTATGGAAAAACAAGAATTTTGGATGATTTGTTCGGGGAGTGAAACCACGCTCTGAAAGGGTCAAATATATTTGCAGACTCGATGTGTTGCCAAAAGAAATCCTACTTTCTTATATTAAAGCTTTATGGCCTTCACTGCAGTCAGTGAAGGGGAGCGTGACTCTAACAGAACAAAGGCGTATTTTGTGTGTTATGGCTGTAAATGTTTTGGCTTCACTTTTGGACAGCTACCATGTTGTCCATTGTTTTATACAGCTGACTCTCTCCTCCCTCAGTTTAAAGCTATTTAGCATATGAAAGTAACTTGTTAACTAGATCATATCTCCCTCAGTAACAGGATTTTTAATCTGAGTAATAAAAGATACAGGTTATAGACTTTTTCACATTCCGTAAAGAAATGTATGCATATCTGCTTGTTAAATTGCAAAAGGGGCCACTTATACTTATTTACTCTGGAAAAAAATAGCAAACCTCTTGTCTAATGGTTTCAAAAAAGAAAAATAGTCACCGTGAATCACATTTAGCAACAACTTGGCTGCTGTGAGTTAGTTCACGATAATGTAGTTAGCATCCTTTATTTATAGAAATTGGGAAATCACCACACTGCACAACGCCCACAGGATGTTCCTCATGTGGAAACATTGATCCTGTGCACTATGCATGGTACAGCAGGGTGACAGTCTACCTGTACCCTGCAGATACATGGAGGTATTATTAAACAACACCCGTACTGTATGTTACCTTTGGAGGTGCTGCTAAATGTCAGCCTAATAAACATTTATTAATCATGGTTTACTTTAAAAGTGTCTTAGTAAAACATACTTTTGAATATCTCCGTTCGTAAACTTTGTATTTGCCACAAAACAAAAGTTGTGGAGTCATTTTCAGAACGCTATTTTGGTTTGGAGTCTGAATTTGCAAATCCTGGTTAAGCAGGCATTAATGATTGCAGCAATTTAAGAGTATGATCCTGGATTGGACGGAGTGCTTTACCAACTTTATTAATGCTGTACATATGAGTTATTCTGTACAGGTTATTGCCTTTTATGAACCATCACTCTCGAGTCTTTGTCATGCGAGCAATATAAGCAGAAAGACAGTGATTTACAAAGACTCTCCACAAGAACTTTGTCTTTTCATCCCACTCTGAGGTTGTTGATTTGTTTTGCTCTCACTTAAAGCTGGTCAGAAAGAGCCAGTCATCATCCCCTGTGGCTGTTATGGATGTAAACTGTGGTAAATGTTCAGGTGGCCGCTGTGCAAGTGGTCTGTGCAGTGCAAGTAAAGTAACGGTGAAATGTCGGTTCTTCTCCTGATGTACCAAAAACCTCTGTCACTGAAAGAAACTTTCTGTTTGTCATGAGATTCTGTTGAAATTGAGATAACATGTCAGGATTATGGTGTTAAAAGTGTCACACAACTACAATAAATTGTTCTCCATAAATCCCAATGTGTCTCTGTTTCTAAGTTATTTTTTCTTTTGGTTTATGTTTGTTTTGGTTTCTTTTTCTCTAAAGAATTCACATGGGAAAAATATATTGTGTCCAAGGCACATCGTAAAAAAAAATCCCGTGGTTTTTATGGTAAAAAGACGGCAACTGGGGTTGGCCGGGAATTTTTCTTAGATATACAGAAAATTGTAAATAACTTTGCAGAGCAAATAGTCAATTTACAATTTATAACTTTTATCAATAAAAAATTACGTATTACATTGTTACCATGAGTGAGAACAGCAGGTAGTTGACATGAGACCCTGCTGTACATGGATGTAGCACACGGGTGACACAGGCTGACTCTGTCCCAGTAAAGACTGGCTGTCTACGCTCTGAGGCTTAGACCAGTTGTCTGTGGAATGGACTTGGTATCAAGGATATCAGTATGTCATGGTATTTTATTCTGTAAAACTTTTTCTGTGAATTCATGTTAATACTTTGTAAAATCATGAACTAAATGTTTTATTATGGTATATAACTGAGTAAGTGTTAACTATGGTGAAATACTGCTTGTAGGGGTTGCCAGGCTACGTTGTAAACGGTCAGCAGCAGCAGGTCTCAGCTGTGGAGCATAGACAGCTTGTTTCACCCACGTTTCATCAATGAACAACAGGTTTTCATATCCACTACACACTCATGGTTACAAGGTTGAGTAAGGAATCAAGTTCAGTTTGAATTTTCAATATTTTCTACACATTTTCTCTGTAAGATACCAAGTATTTCAGTTAAATTTACTCAAATTTTTCAGTAAACCTACTGAAACCTTTCATTCAGACATGATTAAAGAGAATGCTTACTTCTATTCACATTTAAAGGTTTGTTTGATTTCATTTCATAGCTTTAAACTCTACTCAACATTTTCAAAAAAGTGTTTCACCTAATTAAATCAGGTATAACAAGGCAATACTTTTTTGTGGTCATGCAAATTTGGCAAAAACAGCTGTTTTGCCCATTTAAATTTAGCTATTTTTTTTTGTAAACAACAGTTTAAAACATTTAAAGTGTATATTTTACAATATTTCCTTGGCAACCACAGCTGCCAGTTTTTGTTAGACAACGGGATGTTTTTTTTTTTCTTTGTTTTTTTAATAAAGTGCACTGTTATATATATTTTTTACACTGGTCCATATTTTAACTTCCTGCTTCTGTAACAATTTAGGTTTGTGTTGTGTAACAATCAACAGCTTCAAACTGTAAATTTCAATGTGCACAACCTCAATGACGGCAGATTTTCCCAAATAATATCATGAAATATAAGGTTTTTCGTACATTTTTTGAATGTATGCCAATTCATTTCACAGTAGATAATTATCATTTTAACAGTTTTCTCAGTAAAAGTCAAAGTTTTCCAGTGTCTCACAAAAAACTATTATTCTGTTTATTTAATACAGTCAAAGAAAACTACTTTGATTGTTGCTTTTGACTGTGTTTTAATGTATTTTTTACGGACTTCTTTACAGTGTTGAAAAACCACTAGATCATAAAACTCTGGCTCAGTTTGTTTGTTAAAATGAATTACCTTGCCTAAGTGCTTTTGGTTTAAGTTTTCCCTCCACCTCTTCTCTGTTTGTGCATGGAAAACTGAAACCATGAGGAGTGAGCCTGGGAGAAAAACACAAACAATGTGTTGCTGCTGCAAGGAACATTTTCAATAATTGTAATGTGAGTTATCTGGTTGAAATGTATCAATTTGAACTGCTTGCTTTTCTTTTTATCTGCCTTATTGTTGCCTGTACCTCAGCACCCAGCAGAACTCAAGGGAGCGATGCTTCGATAAATATATATGCAAACTAATTTACCTCCTTCTGCTAAACCTCCATCCTATCTTCTTTCTATTCCACAGAGATACTGCTGCTCAGATGTTCAGGAAATGAGAAGTATTTGCCCCAGAGCCACTGAGATACAGCAGATGAGTGCTAGAGATTGAATTGCATCAAATTCTCCTCTCATAAAAGCGAAGCATTGCTGCAGTCACGCTGTGTCTCTGAGCTGATGAGTCACACAGACCTGTGCCATGTGCCAAGTAATCATCATTTGTGGCTCTTTTACTCTGCTTTGACAGTAGTGTCCTTCTGCTTTTAAGTTTCCAGTTACACCACCAGAGGGTGCTCATCCCACAGGTTCTACCCAGGATGTGATACACTTCATTCCTCTCACCTTGAAAACCATGACAGCAGCTTTTTCAGGCATCATCAGCTCCCTAATGATCCCTATCAGAGAGGTATCATTTCTTTTATTTTTAGCGCCATTTTACATGTGGAGCCTGAACATGCAGGCTGAATCAAAACACACAAATATTTCTGTATGTAACTAACCATAGAGAGGAGAATAGGAGCTCAGTCTAATGGGATTTGGTTCAGTAAAGGGAGGGTTGTCATCACAGATCATGCAGTGTAGAGTTTGTGATGGCTGCTGGAGAAAAGCCAGCTCACCTCTGAGGCACCGCCAACATGGCCTTGAATACAGAAACAGCCCCCTGACCTCTTTGTTACGCCTTTAATACAACTGTCTAGATAGTATACAGCTCTGTCTTGAGCATAAATGATTCAAGGCTTTCATGTTTGACAGTAGCAGCAGAAAAGCTCATGAAAAAGTTTCTTTGCTGGTTATAAAACACGCTACAATACAAACTTTTTTCTTACCTAAAATCAGTAAACAAGACTAAAAGTGATGACTGTGTGTGATGGGTATTGTTCCCATTGTTTTGTTTTAGTTATTACACATGAACTAGGATAAAATAAGCAAAGGCTTCTCAGTATCATGGAGCTGAGAGAAATAAAGTTCAAAAATTCAGTCCTGCAAGGTTCTACTTGAGACTGGCTGCAGAAACACAAAAAAGCTGCATAAGCATAATTGATAACAGCTTTAGAATACATTTTCTTTTATAAGCATTTGTTACGCCCCAACTAAAAGTGGCCCTATGGGGCTAACAACAATCCACAAAAGATTCACATAAAACATACTGAAACACACTTTAAACAATACAAAAAGGGATTTATTTAGGAAAACACCAGGAACAAAGTGCAACAACTAAAACACAAAACAAAATCCCAAATTGAGAGGCAGCAGGGCAGCAGTCCTCAACTCAAAAATGCCTCTCCCGACTGCAGGCTGCTCTCAGCTTTTAAAGGCAGGTGAGCATCATCAACAATTAGCAGCCTCACCTGGAAAGAGCAGAGGGGAGGAGGGAACAAAAAATATGGAGCCGTAACACATGGACTGTACTCATTTTTTTCCCAAAGTTGTTATTCTAACTAGTTTTGACCTTAAAAGGTCATGGCTGACTTGGCTGAAGGCCCACCTCTCTACCCATAACTCAAACGAAGCTTGGCAGAGTTCAGCATTTCAAATAAGGTCGAGTTGATGATAGACTCCAAAGCTCTGCAACGGACACAAATTGGGTAATGTCATGAAGATCAACCACACACACGCTTAATCACAATCCTAAAACCAGCTGAAAAATTGCTCTAATGTATGTTTTGCACTGTTGGATCTTAGAAGTACAGTTTCAAAATGCAAGAAGAAGAATAGTTTATTGACAACAATAACTGGACTGAAATAGTCTGTTAATGTATGACAGTTTTGTCTACATGTGCTCAGTTCACCAAACACACTGCCTGGACAAAAAAAGTAGCTTGGATTTAGCTAAACAAAGGAAATGTGGACAGAAAAAAATCTTGAATGATCTGCTATCACTTAAATGTTTGGCTAAATCAAGTCAAAGAAAACCAGCAGTAGAACTCAGGAGTATATTTAACAGTGATAGCAGGAGCATTTCCACACACAATGCAAAAGGAACTCAAGGGATTGGGATTGAACATCTATGTAGCTTTAAAAAAAACACTAATTAGTAAGGCTAGCTGGAAAAAAAGGCTTTATTTTGCCAGAGAGCATAAAGATTGGACTCTAGAGGAATGGAAGAAAGTCATGTGGTCTAAAGATAAGAATACTGGGATTCATCATACTCAAATTGTGAAAGAGTGGTTCAGGGAGCATGAGACATCTTTTTCACACATAGATTGGCCACCACAGAGTCCAGACCTCAACTCCATTGAGAATCTTTGAGATGTTCTGGAGAAGACTTTGTGCAGTGATCAGACTCTCCCATCATCAATACAAGATCTTGGTGAAAATTTAATACAACATATAATGGATATAAATCTTGTGATATATCAGAAGCTCATTGAAACAATGCTACAGCGAATGTGTGCTGTAATCAAAGCTAAAGGTGGTCCAACCAAATATTAGAGTTTGTGACCTTTGGCCGGGCAATGTATGACACCGACTGGAAATTCCCCTCAGAAGTTTTAGGAAAGCTCTCTTCTCCTTCCCCTCTTCCTCCTAGTTATAAGAAAAGTTAACAAATTAAGAAGTAGTATACTTTCTTTCTGTGAAATTCTGCGGAATTTGGCAAATTGTCAACACAAATCATTTACATCACATTGTGGAAAGTTTCCCACATTAACTGCAACATAGAAGTTAAGCAAAATTGTTCATGTGACGGTACTAATGATGTACTATAATACATAAAATATATATGCTCTATAACAAAGTAGTTTCTTCTAGGATGAGCCGTTCTACAGAATGAGAACTAAAGCTTAATTTTTGAGTTCTTGAATATATGTTGCAGCTACTTTTTCTCATAAACTCACTCCTCTCAACAGTGACACATTTTGCCTTTCCTTCAGCAATACATTAGTTTTCCACAGCTCAGACAACTGAATTTCCTCTGTTTATCCACATTTTCAATGCTGCTCCAACCACTCAGAACAATTGCTGAGTGTGCAAATAATCAATGATCCTCCATGAGTGCAGAAATGAAATGAATCTGTCTGAGTTAAAGTTACATGCTTGCAACTTGTCCAAAATGACTCCAAAGGCAAGACCAACAACACAAATGAAAATTCATTTGTTAAGTCCAGGCAGGTGTTTGATTTCTTATTTGTATTATGTATCCCATCAGTAATATATTTTAGATTGAGATTAGAACAAAACAAAAGAAAATTGTCCCTAATAAGAACTCTAATTTTGATCACAAAAAGAAGTGTGATTTTAAATCAGTGGTTGTCTTTATATTCATAATTCAATGCAGGACACTATGATACTCTGTTGTTTCCATGTTGAAGGTAGTAAGGGAGGGAGTTTGCTCTCCATGCTGAGATAGATACACACTAGGGCGTCTCTTTAAGAAAACATGTCTGTCACACCAGGCTCGAGGCAACAGCTCACACAGCCAATAAATTATTCAGGCTCCTGTGCCACTGAGTTTCAACATGGCAGAGCAGGAGCTGGAGGGCCGGGCAGACACAATACCAAGACTCCTCCATCAGTGAACCATTCTGGTTCTCCAAAATAATCCAAAGATGTTACCCTTAAAGATCACACATGAGCCTGAAGCGAGGTGCAGTTCAGTTTTTTAGCAAAGCAAACAAGATTATGTGTGAGGCATCATCAGGCATGTGGTGATTCATGCAGGTGACATCATCATTTCTTATGTGACGTAATTCACACTTGTTTTACATGCTCATCATGTGTGCACCATGGTGCTGCTTCAAAGACATGTAATCTCACCATGCAGGGATTAGCCCTTCAAATCTCAGTGCTGATGAATTAAATAAAGCAATTGCATCAGATAGAAGAGGAGGAGAAGGACCCAGGAGAGATCAAGCAAATGTGAGAGAGCAGGAGAGAGAGAGCAGTAGGAGCAGTAGGACTGTGCAAAGAGCAAGGTCACAATTGCATTGTGTTTCACTCAAGCTGAAACCTGAGCAGCCACAGTATCCTACAACTAGATAGAGAGTTCCCGTTCACCGCCCTTTATTACTGCTGCACCTCATTTGCAATCAACTTATCATGGCGTACAGCACATGAACACACACAGACACATGAACACACACGTGTGTAGTGAAAATTGGTTTAGAGGCATGATTTCAGAACAAGTGTGCTTTTACATGTGGTCAAAATGTCTGTGCAGAAATTGGGTCCTGAATGCACTGTGGTGAGAGGGTCAGCGGTTCTTTCAGGGTGGTTTATCTTCAGATGGATGATAGGGAAAAGAAAATGTATTGATCTGAGAGGAACAACCTTTATAGCCACTGAGGCATTACTGTCATTTAGCGTGCAGGTCAAATCACTCACAGGGACACGCTGACGTTATTAGGCCAGGTCCTCATATCTCCTCAATCAGCTCAATGACTCTCTAAGAAAAGAGGCTGTAGAGACCTTTCTGCTGGTGCTGCATCTCTGTCTGATTACACTCTTTGTATCTCCCTCATTTAAACAGGTTGAACTATGAACATTGTTTTTATTCTTCTCTGATGAACATTATCTATCTTAAAAATAATCTCCTTAAATATTCTTAAGCATAACAATAATTTAAAGGATTTATGTGCTCCTACATTATGTGGATCAATTTTTAATTTAATGTTATTTTTTTGCACACTGAATCACAAAATATGAAGATTTTATGAAAGAAAAACAGTCAAACATTTATGTTTCAGATGCACAAACTGAAATCTAAGAAGGTGTAAATGTCTTCTTTTTATGTATGACTTGACATTTTATTTTCCACTTTTAGACCAGGGAGGTAAATGTGGCTTATATTAAGTCTAAAAACACATTTTCTACCTAAAGTTAGGTATTATCACTTGCTTAGATTTCATTTTTTTGCAATCCATCTTTAAGCCACATGCAGGGTATTACATAAAACTAGTTTGCATAATGAGCAGTTTTATTTCTAGGCCATCACCAGGAGGGTCCAAAAACACCCTCCTGTGCACCCTCCTCTGTTAATAAGAAAGCAAAAATGTTAAGTTCTTTTTGGTGTGAAAATCCTTTTCAGCCTAAGAATAACTTTAATTGACCTTTGAAGACTAAAACATATTTTTATCAGTTGTCCTTTGGAGAATAGAAAATCTGAATTTATCTATGTCGGTATTTTTTAATAGAGACACATGGCAGCATCATACGGTGCCAATTTGCTTAAACCTTACAAAGTTAAGAATTTCATATGAAGTTAAACTTTTTCCTTTTACTTCTTTAAACACTTTTTTGACAACCTTGTAACACACAACACTATGCAGTAACCTCTGGTGTTGGAAAATAAAGCCAGTGCAAAGGAGCAAAACCGCTGAGTGTCTCCTTCAGGTTTGCTGCAAAAGTCAAGTTATTTTTATTATGTTGAGAGGCTCAAAGTAAGGCATGTTTACAGACTGATGCAGAAATTATTTTTTTCTTTATTTCTGCTCACTGTATGCAAAATTATGCATGAACAGAACCACGGCTGATTTGACAGGTGGGTGTGATGCAGCTGTGAGCCAGGATGCTAGAAACCTGCTTCAGCTCCACCTGTTTGTCAGCTGAACCATCATTTGGCTTTAAAACCTATCTGCAGTAACTGATGAGGGATATCATCTCAACTTATTCTGTTTAGTTTATGGCTAAAACTTGTCAAGTTCTTACTGAAGACCGCTGCCTTTATTACATGAAATAAGCTTTTCCACAATACCAAGTTTTTGTATTATATTCAAAATACTGGCAGTTTACAAACCTTTACTGATATTGTTGGTATTTTTTAAGTTATGTTATGAAGAGAGACAGGAAATGTGGGAAGTAGAGAGAAGGGGGAGACATGAAGCAAAGGGTCAGGGTTCAGAGTTAAACTAACAACTACTGCAAAAAGGCTGCAGCCTTGAAATATGGGGCACACTTATCCTACTTTTGAAGCTCTATAAATGAGCTCACCTCCCTGTGTTAAATTGTTTTACTGATGCAAATCACAAACCAGAGCAGACTGAGGAGTGAAAATGCATTTACATTGAACCATAATTCTGTTGGAGGTTCCAATGTCTGGAAGAAATTATCAGCACAAAATCGCAGACTGTGACAAACACTTGACCCTTAGAATATTTTGAACATCTGTAGAAGTGAAATCAGATATTTACAGATGCACGAGATCTTTATCTTCCTCCGACTCATCTTTGTAACCAGTTTACTTCATTAAATCTTTGTAACCAGTTTACTTCATTAAATACTTTGTTTGCCATAAAGAAAATGGATTTGATTTGTGTACTTATCTTTTACATGTGCCTACAGCTGATGAAATTTAGCTAATGTGCTTTTTTGACACTTTTACATTAATGTGTGAGTGGAAGTATTGATTCATGTGGACTGTCTTAATTATTTAGATATGATGTGTCAAAATGTCCTGTGTGAAAAGGAAATAGTTATTCTGTTCAGGCCTCTGCTCTGTTTTATTGCTCATCATTATTTTGGTTTATGGATGACAAAACTTTGACATTATTGCTTCATTATTTTTCAACAACTGTGAACAGAGGACATTTTTAAAAAGCAGTAACAGACTTATTTGTTTGGGCTTGCTTTTGTTTGAATCATTTATTTCAAGTTTAATACAGCTGTTTGTTTTTAATATCCTTCGCAATCTTGTAAAGCACTTTGTGACATTTGATCTTAAAATGTGCAACAAACTTCTCTCACTTACTTTATTCTAAGTGAGAAAATCAGGAGTGTCTCATAAATATCCAAAATAAAAAAAAAGAAAAAAGAAAAACCCAAAACAAACAGTTGGAGCTCACTTTTCCACAGAGGTCATTTTGATCCTATGCAGCAGAAAAAGCAAATTGTAAAACTCCCTTTAGCAGCTTCAGTTTAGGGCGCACTGATGTTCCTGAACCCAACAATTATGGATGTTATTGCAAACACTGTTATGTTTTCAGCCTTAAAAAGTCAAAGGTGCTGCTATGATAGCAGCTTTCACACTGAGGAAGATTACACTATAAGCTTTTGTTTCTGCTGCAGAAAATCAAAGTGTTAAACCTGCATTGCAGACAACCCACAGTCCTTAGAAAGAGGCCTAGACTTTTGCACAATGAATATGATTATAATTCTCCCTCACTTTAACTCTGTGTAACCCTGATTCTGGGGCCAGACTCTGCTGTGGGATGTTTACTGTGTCCTCTCATTGAACGTGCATTTTTTCACAGAGGACAGACCAGCTGCTTTGTGTATGCTGTCTCCTCTCAGCTTGATGTCCCTGGATTGACCTACTAAACCCTATTCATGACAAATCCCTTCTTTTCCTGCTATTACATACAAAACAATCCTGCATGTAAACATGGCTGTAGAAAATCCTTACACCTTTGTGATGTATTTTTGTTTTGTTCAACTTTAAACTCTGGAGATTTTCCTTGAGGTGTTTTAAAAGGAATACTAATCTTGTCTTTCACCCTGCCTCCCCCCCTCCCTCCTCTCTCACCCTCCTCTCTCTCTCTCTCTCTCTCTCTCTCTCTCCTCTCACTACTGCATTGATGCTGTTACCTCCCTCGGTGATGATGTCACCGGCTCAGTGGAGCTCGAGCATCCTCCTTACCAGAGACAGGGAGACAACAGAGCCATTTTGACCGCGTTTGGAGTGAGAGGAAGCGGCCGAACATCCAAAAACAACCCACCGGCCGCTGTTGAATCAAAGCCGGGGAGAAAAAGGGAGGGAGGGTCGGTGCGTAACAAGACACGGTCGTCCTCTGCTCCTCCTGCTTTCATGGGGAGGGAAAGCTGTTAGCTGGGGGCAGAGCCAGACCCGGAGGAGACCAGAGGAGGTGAAGCCGAGACAAGACCGAGAAATACTCTTTCTGCACAGGAGGGGGACGTTTCTGAGCTCAAAGAGGTAGGTTTTCCTCTGTTTATCCCTCTTTTTCCATTGTCACCGTCGGTTATGCAGTTTTAATGAGGCGGTCTTTATTTACTTAGTGTTAAATCTCCAGGGAAGAGATGGGCATAGGGTGCGGCCATTGAAGAGGCTGTCAGTGTCGGAAAGACGCTCCTGTAGAGACAGAGACAGCTTTTTTTCAACACACTACACATATTATTAGTATATTTTAAAGCTTCTACTGTCGAAAAATCACATTTAATGGGGACGTGAGGAAGAAATACGCCTCTCATTGGGCGTAAGGTGAACACGAAACACATTGATACACCTGCTAATTGAAGAAATGTTACATAATAACCTCTCAATTTTGTCATTTCTGCCCTATTAAAGCTTTTTATTTTTAATTTCACCCTCTTGAAATAATTACCAGCTGTCTTGTCCTTTGTGGTTTCGCTGTCATGTTCATAACTTTTAAATTAAACCATTTATTAGACTGTCACATGGGTTAAATTGTATGAAATTGTCGTCATGCTCATACACAGACAGGCAGGGTAAATTACATTAGCCTTTGTCACTGGGAAAATGGTGACCGCCCAGCTGAGCCCTCTCATCAGCTGATTGGTCTGAAGATTATGGATATTGCTGTAGGTAGTGGGAAAAGTTATTACATATTCTCCATATTGATGTTAAAGGACGGATATTCTGTTGCCGGTATGTGATTTTCTTCCTCAGGTTTGAAAACAAGAGCAGTTTTTGAGGTTGGATGTTATTTCTCTCTGTCCCCATCAGACCCCAGTCATCAGGAGGGTTGCGCCCAAAGCAACAAAATCATTTTTTTTTCTTTTAAAATGACATTGCTTTCTCACATTTCACATTGAATCTCTGCAGGTGTCAGCTTCAGAGGTTGTTCCAGGAAGTGGAGTGACACAGCAAATTTACAACAATCAATTAGGATGACAAGCGTCTGAGTCACTAACTATTGGAACATACTCTGAGTATCGATGCAGACATTACTCCTTAGTGCTTATAAAGTCAGAATTAATGCTACTTATATTATTGATATGCTTTATATGGTTATTTTTTATGAGATTCACAGTCAAACCTGGGGCTGCAGTGAAAGCTAATTGGATCCTATTGCTCACTGTTAAGGCTCATCGATAAAGGCATTAAATGGATGTAATTCGATCTCCATTTACGATGAGTCATGGTTGATCCTGATGCACCCACAATGCCACCACACACTAAACACACACACAGACACACACAGTGATTTAATGTTCATATGTGGTCTTTTCAGGAGACAGTATGATGAGCTGCTAAATGGAGCCAGACTCAGGATTTGTGGCCGGTTTCAATGCCTTTGTCATCCAGGGAAACAGTCTGACATTTAGCTGCTGCTGCTGCTGCTGCACTTCTTTTGTCACTGCGAGCTTCATTATCCGTCCCTCTCTCCTGGCTGGAGCTGACCATGCATGGTCTTTTCATGTTACAGCCACAGAGAGCGACCCAGCCCTATTGTGCCGATTACTTCAACCATAAGGTGTAACATTCAGCCCTGGAAAGTTGTAACTCAAGTTTAGAAATAAGCTTTGTAACCTGAGCCAAATAAGATTGTAGAATTTCTTACAAAAAGCTACGTCAAGAAAAGATGTACACACAAAGGATGCTGGTGTTCACTCGACAAAACCACTAAACCTTTAAATGTTGCTAAGCTCTGCATTCAACATGGAAGACCTAAAATACCAACAATACACTGTTACCAGACACCTGCCACCAACCTGAGCTTTAGCTCCTGTTCGTGGTTACTGCTTTAGTGCTGCAGCGCTACAACTCCGACAAAAGACATCTTGTGGCATGGCACAGTTTGGCTATGTTTTTGTCTGGAAAACAGGGATACATTTTTTTTTTGTTTTGCCTGAAAGCTACTGGTGGTGCTAGCTCTGCTAACTTTGGCTCCACTGTGCCAACTAATATAAAGTTGTTTACCCACCATATTGGACAAAAAGCACTAAATTTTTGCTGTTTTTCTGAGAGTTTTCTTCTTTTAAGACTAGATCTGTCTAAAAGACTTGGATATGATACCAACGCATCCTGAAAAACTTGGAAAATCTGGAAAATGATTGACCTATTTTCCAGTCATGGAAAACATATGGAAAATGAGAAAAAAGGTCAAGTGTCCTAGAAATGGTTGAGTTATCCTGGAAAATGATTTTCTCTCTCCCTGCCTTTTGAGCTAACAGGTTAAAAGTTATGTGCATGCGTGTCTGTTGGCACTTTATCTTTTGGGCAACTTTGAGGTTCAGTGTTTCTCTGCTCCTAGCCTGCGCAGTGCCCCTTGTAATGCTACCAGCCAATCAGATTTGCATTTCCATATTGGGCAGTTCTGCAACACAGTGTGTTTAATTGACTTTTTCACTAGACTTAGTGACTTTTTCAGACCCCATTAAGGACTTGCCACTTGGGGACTGTAAGTTGAACAGTGTGTTGAGTATTGGTCTGTAGCATCTGAAAAAGTCCTGGAAAAAAAATAGAAAGAGTAGTAACCCTGTAGAGAGCCCTGTTTGTTGTTGAACTTGATCTATGGTGGTTAGTTTTTTGGCCACATTAAAAAAAAAAAAATGAAGAGCACTTCCTCTTGCACTAGATGGTGGCACCTGCGGCCAATCACCTTGTAACACTTTGTTGCACTTCTGACTTTTTTTTCCTCCAGTCTTGATTCTTGCTTGTGTTTTATGTCACTTTGGACAAAAGCGTCTGCTAAATTAAATTGTAGAATATCATTTTAGAATTGTAGAAGTGAGTTGATGTCATGCCTCATACAAATTGAAACAAAATTTGACTATTTCTGCCAGAACAATTCTGAAATATCCTGGACAAATGTGTTGGTTTAGTATATCCCCTCATACACAAGTGTTAAGCTGCATAAATGTCTACATATTTACGGTCAGTGTTGTTATTTTCTTGAATTTGTGTGACATCCTCATATTTTGTAGCACTGCTTTGTAGAGCAGAGTCTTGTCTGTACATGTTCAGGATCAAGGGTTGAGTAATGGAGGGATGCATGGATGCCAGATTTTATCATTTGAGTTGCATTTGAGGGCTGAGAAATATCTTGGCATCCATCAAACCCTTCTCCTCCTTGAATTTCTATAATTTTTTAAACTAATAATGGAAAAAATAGAAAAGAAAAACATATGATGCCTCAGCTTAGGGAGAAGCTACAGTATTGTGTTTGCATATCATCTGATTAAACCCAGTGAATGTGATTACTCAGGATTTACTCTGTGCTCCTCTCCACAGATCTAAAGAAGGCACCCCGAGGTGCTAGGAAGACAGCACCATGGCAGGGGCCTCTGTGAAGGTGGCGGTGCGTGTCCGCCCCTTCAATTCAAGAGAGATTGGAAAAGAGAGCAAATGCATCATTCAGATGACGGGAAACACCACCAGTAAGTAACCGAGCCGATCCAGCCTCAGCGTGTTTCTGACGTGTCCTTAAATCCTCTTCTTATGGTTGACAAAAGGCATCCAGCCAAGTGCAGGCTGGAGGTGGGAAATATTCTTAAACCAGAGGGAATAAATTTAGGCTTTGCTTTGACAACAAAAAACTAATGTCATTATGATGAGTCTCCATAATAAACCATCTCAGAAGAATATTCATTCGCTGCACTGAAGAAAACTAAATTCCACCTGTTGAACTGAAGATGTTGGAGAAGCATCTTTACACCATTTGATGCAATCATACAGAGCTAGAGTTTGTAACTTTCTGGCACATTTAAAGTAAACTAAGTGGTGAAAGAGGCTTCTTTTTAGATTTTTGATTCGGAATATATGTTTCAAACAGGTCTTGTGTGAAGTAAATGGCATATAGACATTGAAACTATCAGTCAAAGCTGATATATACACCTAAATAGTAATTAACTTATCAGAGTACAGATTATTAGAAAATGAATCAAAGTAAAATCAATTTGCACTCTTTGCAGGCCTTCCCTCTTTTGTACACTACAAAAACTGAAATCTAAACAAGTCTTAGTGTCTTTATTTTTTTTATTATACTTGATATGAGTCACAAGTAACTGACAATTCCAGAAACATGTCTTATTTCAGTATATTAAAAGACAAAAATAGGTCTGGATTGCTGTAACAATTAAAAAAAATCTGCTTATTAGGTAAGAAAAACTTACCCCACAAGTCCCTTGAAATTAGAACTAATGTCTTAATACAAAAATCTTTTTCCTTACTCCATTGGCAGATTATTTTGACTTCTAACAAGCAATTCAGATGTAATTCTTGTCTTTAAATAACTTGAGATAAGACATTTTATGAGCTGGTCTGGTGAATATGAATAATAACTTACCTAGATTTTAGTCTTTGCGGTGTATCTACTGTCTTCCTTTATTTTTATGTTATGTTAAGAAAGAAATAAGATGCTCAAAGCTCATATAAAAAGAAATTAAGCTACAAAATCCAATGACTTGCCATTGAAAAATATGATGTAATGCTTTCAGTAGCTTAACTGTGTGATGACTTTCTTCTGTATTGTACCTGCGGCAGAGTTCTCTCATGTCTAACCAGATAATTCAGAATTTTAGGAGCCTCCAACTTTATCTCACCACATTATCTTTATTTTTTTGCTCCTCTTTGCTGTCACAGCTCACGTCTTAGGCGCCAGTTACTCACATGTGAACCAGCTTGGTGCTGCTCCAGATCTCGAACAGTGTGTCTGGTGCATCAGCTCATGACAGATTGTTGGTGCTGTTTAATAAGAAAACTGCCTGATTTTAGTTTTAGGGATGCAAGCCCATGTTGTGAGTCAGTTGAAATTCAAGACCTGTAAGAAACCAAAGAAATTAGTTTGATAAAAAAATGAACATTTGTGCCTTTTGCTTTCTGCTCTGTCTGCATGGACAGTGGCAGCAAATGTGTATTTTGCAGTTAAGGATGCTCTGCCATTGTTTTTAATTAGACACTAAGTTACCTACCTGCTGTGCAAGAAACATAGAGAGAGCGAAATATGCCAAGCAGCTTCACAGTAAAAGGACTTTTTGCATCCGGATGAATTAAAAGCACATTTGTTATCAGAACATTGATAATGTACCCCAGGCAGGAAAGAGCAAAATGAGATCTTTAGAGATAACAGTTTTATGAGACAGTATCTTCTTTAAAGCTCAAACATTAACTGCGTTACTTACTTGCACAGAAAATGAACTAAGCACTGAATCATAACCTGTAGTAGCTCGAGTGCGTCATTACATTTGTGACATTTAGATCGTCCAAAATGTCAACTTCAGAAAATTTTAGGTTGGCTCAAAGCATGTTGGGGCATAAATCACTGAAACGCTCTTGTGTCTTGTCTTCTCTATATGTTTCCTGTGCATATTTATATCCCAAGGACATGTAAAGTGTATATAATGTCAGGTAGTTCAGGCTTCTCTGCTGCTGCCCTTGACTCTCCAACCTCACTGCACTGCAGGAGTGACTCTGCAAATCTCCTGTGAGATGAAAAACCTAAATCATGACACGGGATGAGCAGAGACTTAAGTTAAAACGAGCAGCTCATTAAGATACAGTGAAGATTTCATTATTCTGAATGAGAAATGAAAGATGGTCTTATTACAGGGATGATCCTATAAGTCACTTCATGGAGACTGCAGCAGAGAGGTTTTATAAATGAAATCGCCTGCTCAGGAAATCTCTTTCACATCAACCTATAGGTGACATAATCACCTGCATGTTTGACCTTCTATTCAATCAGAGAGAAGGCGGCTGCTGGAGCATGTCGCTGGATTTAGCCACATGTAACAATGGCTGCTTGATAATAAACATCCGGTCGCCTCGGTGTTAGAGTAATTGAATATTCACTCATGAACCTGTTTCAGAAGGCGTCTATTTGTGCTTGTACTTGAAAACTTTGCTGCATATGTATTCAGGACCGTGAGTTTTATGTTTGTATGAGTGTGTAGTTGAGAGTGTTACACATTCCTCGGGTTATTCGGTGCAGAGTGAGGACTCTAGCCGAGAGGAGACTGGAAAGACACTCGATATGTAGTCTGCCAAGCAAGGTAAAGCCGTTCATCTATAATGGATGAGGCTTCCTGAAATATTTACCGTTTGGCCTAATTTAGCCTGCTTCCCCCTCCTTTCTCATGTCACGGGTGACTAGACAACAAGCTGGGCTGCTTTTTTTGGCCTGTCATATTTTAACCGTGTGATTTGTTGCATTTTAGGGACGTCGATCCTGCTCCACTCAATGCTTATATTCTCCAAATCTCACAGGAATTTCTCTGTTTTCAGTTTCCTCCCTGGAGGAATTCACAGTTTGAATGTGACTGTATTTTTGTTGACACCTCCAGTTAGGTTTGTGTCATTGCCTCTGTGCAGATTTCCATCATTTGTCCTCGCAGCAGTGGACGATGAGTATTATGTTGTCAGCAGACTCTCCTGCAGCAGAGTAAATTTAGATCAGAGGCTTTGTAATCCACAGAGAAGATATTTACAGTGTTGGTATCACCAAATGTCCTTGGAGACGTCCTGTTTGATTTAATCTGCAAATTAGATTTCTGAACACGTACAGCCTATTTGTGTTTTTCTATTGATTCACTTTCTCTGTAAGTCGTGTTTTAAGGGATTTTTTCTGGTATTTTGCTGGTACTTATTCTTGCTTCTGTTCAAACACACTTTAAGGGTTTCAGTCAGTGGTGGGAAAAAAGTTGTATATATTTGGATAGGCATGCTTTAAAAACAGCAACAAAACTAGACCTGTCACAAAAACAAATTTTGCTGGATGATAAATTGTCTCAGAAATTATTGTGATAAACAATAATGTTGCCGTTTTGAAACCATTTTCAACTAATATAATAATAATAATGGTATAATAGTGTAAGTACGCCCTTTTAAAGATAAATAACCTTTTTTTTCTTAAGAATATTTTAAATTGGAATTATATTATGAAAAAAAGATATTGTAAATATCCAAATTATATAATCAACACAACAAAAAACAATTTACAAAATGGACTGTCAGGCTCTGTTAACAAAAAACGCACCTTAATAAAAACCACACAAAACTGATACCATAAATAAAGTATAAAGTTTTTGTAAATAAAATTGCACTTCAATACATATTAAACATTAGGTTCAGACATTAAAATATTTAACAGGCAAAACTACCAATCCAGTTAGGACCATTATAAACAAAAAATGCACTTGAATAAAAAAACACACAAAACCAAAAGCAATATATAAAATAGAATCTGTTGCTGATAAGAAAAAAAAACTCACAGTGATACAGCAAAGTTAACTCATTTGCCAGTGTCTTTGGTTAATAAAAAATTATTGAGCCTGGAAACCTTATCAAGCCCACTTTTAATTGTCTTGTAATTAATTGATCCATTGATTAAACTAAACTAAATGCAGAAAGTAAGTAAATGTACATTTGGTAGATTATGTCTTTGGTGTAACGATGCTTCTTAGCCAAAAATCTTATCCCGATTACAAGGCTTTTTGTTGGGGTTGGGTGAGTACCAATACTGGGTATTCACCAGTTGTTGTGTTTCTGTTTTAGAAATTCATATTTACCTTATTTTTGTAACATAGTAGTAACAAAATGGTTTGCAGTGTCTTCACAGATGGGTTTAGTGAAGGATTGAAGCTTTATTTTGGTTATCTTTTCATACTTTTATTTGAAAGGACATGAAATTAGTAGTTTGCAACTTCTTCATGAGACAGACACAATGAAGGGAATGAAGATAAGATAAGAAACATCTATTTGTCCCCCAACTAGAAAATTTACAGAATTACAGTAGCAAACAAGCAATGTATTATGCAAACAAGATTAAAATAAAAAACATAAAGATAAAAAAAAAACAAAAAAAATGCAACATAACAAAGTTTAAATATAACTTCAGATATTTTCTTCCCCAAGTCATCCATAAATTGAGTTTTCTTCAAGCTTTGTTGTGAGTGATGTGGATGAAAAATAATGTCTGTCAAATAACTTAACTAGCCTGAGCAGTTTTTTTTATCCTTGCTTACTGCACTCAATTTTCCTAATAAGATTTCTTTCAGTCTTTGCAGTTGTTAAAAGTAAAATCCCAGAGAAAGATGTATTTGAAAAGTATTTGTTTGGAAACTTTGATTTGATTTAATTAGCTAAACATCTGCAGTCATCCATTTAAATGCACACATGAAGTAAGTTCAAACAGATTTAATCGGGCCTACGACAGGATTCTGTTTGTTCAATCGGCCTCAAACTCCAGAGATTAAACCGAGTTTATGTAAGCGGTGTAGAAAATGTCTCTCTGGTCAGATCCACACTGAACACAAAGCTGCTTTCACAGAGTCTGCAGGTCTTTCAGCAGAGCAGATTGTTCTCTCCCAAAGCGAGTCAATGGCTCTGGATGTGGACTGCAGGATGTGAGCACACTGATGTCATGAAAAAGCCTCATTGGTTGCAGTATCTGGAGGGGG